>OZ026613.1:48240823-48518823 GCA_964020975.1 Hermodice carunculata
TGCTATGGGGCTACTGACCATTGCGCATCTAATGAATTTAAAACAAAAGTTGTAGCATTCGAATTATGCTTAATAGCAGCATTTGAAATTTTAAAACTTGAATATTTCAAAACTATTATGGATAGAGATGTCACTTCAACTTCTATTAGGGGGTTGTTGACCATTGCGCATATAATGAATCTAAAACAAAAGTTCTAGCAATTTAAATTGTGGTAATTGGCAGCATTCGAAATTTTCAATCTTGAATATCTTTCAACACTATAATAGATAGAGATGTCATTCCAACTTCTACTAGGGGGTTATTGACCATTGCGCACCTAATGAATTAAAAATAAAAGTTGTAGCAATTTAAATTATGCTAAATACAACCACTATAAATTTTAAATCTTGAATAACTTCAAAGCTATAATAGACAGAGATGCCATTCCAACTTCTACTCCTGTGTTATGGAAAATTGTGCATTGCCATACCAATATGCTTTGAAGACACACACACTGATTTGCTGTGCAGCAAATCACCTTTCCTAGTTGTTTATTGGGTTATTGTGGGAGCATGAGCTTCGGTATTTCAAGGTGGCTCAAAATGAGGCTAAAATCTGCACATGGGAGCTTTTCCTGGTATAACCAATTAGATGTGAGCAGCCACTAGTTCCTAATTATAAATTCGTAAATATCACCCTCGAAATGGTTACCAGGCAGTCAGTTCCTGTACAGCCTACCGGAGAACAAGATTCTCACACACATCCTAATTATAAATTCATAAATATGAACCTGAAGATGGATGCCACAAGGTTGACATTTATAAATTTATAATTAGGCTGTTTGTGGGAGTAATGTTCTCTGATTGGCCGTACAGGAACTAAATTCCTTCTAACCAGGGCCGGGTGACAGGATTACGAGCCTGGCTCTCTTTTGTTCAGATTTAAAAGTATTGGACGATATTTGGATGAGGCTGGCTACCCTGGGACTGTGGATGTGCATTCTATAGCCCAGGCCTATTATTAACACCAAACGGAAAAATTAAAGGTTATCACATGATTATAGCTGTATTACCCCTGTGTCAGCCCCTCGCATCTGTATCGTCACGAGACCGAAGGTCGAGTGACGATACGGGTGCTCGGGGGCTGATACAGGTAGTGATACAGCTGCAACCATGTGATAACCTAAATATATATTTAAGTTTTCATTTGACGTATTTTCTCTAAAGTCTTTTCACAAAGAATGTGACCAACACAAGGGATAATATTTAATATTCAGTGATCAAAAGTACGTACAATACAATGTGAACGGAAAAAGTTTGAAACATGATGTGTATGAAATAGAACTTTCAAAACCGATGACCCCATGTGCTCTCCTGACCAAGCTTGTTTGTGGTTCATTTAGCTTTTTTAGTAATCTTAAAAGTACATCAACAAAGACTAAGAAACAATGTTTCTTTGAAGTGTTGCTTTAACTGAACCCCACACTGGGAATTGAGAGATCTTTGTACGAAACTTCAGAAGCCAAACTTATGAGCTCAAGAGTGATCTGTGCCCCTGGTGAAGGCTACTTAGTCCTTTGTAGAAACTATTGAATGTGGATGCCGGAAGAAAAGGGGAAAACGATGGAGTTCCCAGTTGCAGCCGTATCCATTTGTCCTTTGTCAAACAGAAACTTACTTTATTCCTTGTATATGTCAGTATAACATAAACCATATTTTCGAAAAAGAGTGAAAGTTAGAGCTCAAATCACGTTTGACAACAGAGGCTCACAGTTGACCTAAGTGTCATTGAATGACATGTAGCGAGGTCTGAAGTTGCTGGTCGGCCAGGTACTTATATGTGAGTCCATCATATTTCCGTCCCAAGTGTAAAAGGATCACTTTCGTTTTGAATGGTTGAGGTGCTTGTCTCCTATGTCAGTGTCTTTGTCTTCTCTGTTAAGCAGCGGCACTGCAATCACGACGATACATTCTGTTGATGAATCGTTCGATCGAGAGAGTTCGATCGATCGATCGATCGAGAGAGAGAGAGAGAGAGAGAGAGAGAGAGAGAGAGAGAGAGAGAGAGAGAGAGAGAGAGAGAGAGAGAGAGAAATCGGACTCTATCTCCTGAGAGTCTTTAAAACTGTAATATGTATCCTACCTTTTAAATTCCATGGTAATGAATTGTGATCTCAAATGGGTTCTTATAGTTTTTGCTGTGCATAACATGGGCATCCTTTTTTGCGCCGGTCCATACTCAATTTCTCAACTCTGGTAAAACTACACCGAGTATGTTGCAAGAAGTATTCTTGGCAGGGAGCAGTGGTCAAAACATATTTGATCTACATTTCATTAAATTATTATGTACAATTTCATTGCAGCTGTCAGTTATTTCATTTATATGTTGTCTAAACCATAAACATTTATGACAGGAGTCTGGCTCGTTTTAGGAGATACAGTCCCAAAGTGTCAAACCTAACAATAAATATTCAAACCACTCGTGTGTCCACTTGCCGGCCTTACTTGAAATCGAAGTAGGGCTAATGCCTATATTGTGGTTCCAAATACATTTTCCTTTTTATGTGGGCCTATCTGTGGTGGTCGAGTTAGTATTTTGAATATCTGGATGTAGAATTTTACTCATTTCGAATGTGCTGCGAGATGCAACACTCACAGTTGACATGAAAGGCTTGTGTGTTTGTTCCTATACGAATTTTGGCATCTGCCACGGTTATTTCGATAGCATATAAAAAAATCAATAAAATGTGAGATACATCCATCCAACTATGCTAAAATACATACATACCCCTGGAGGCACGTATAGGCCTACAAGATGTTAAACGTCATATTGACGATCACTTTTCGAAACATTATTCCTGCTGGCCTATAAATAATGCCAATGGCGGTTAAATGCAGTCAAATTTGATGTATGCGTTCCATATTTATATTAAACTTGCCTTTGAAAATATGTGCACCTTCCTGTAATGTTGTAGAATCCTGTTTGTGACATTAATCTTCGCTGCTAAAAGGTCCCCTAATATGGCGAAGGGTTTTTGGAAGTGATAACTTGCCAGCTGAATTCTGTCAATGGTCACGCCTCTCTTTGCAAATATTTCAGATTCCTAACAATTTCTTGCCAACTTTGGAAGACCCAATATGAACCGGCAGCGTATCAACGCTGTCACCTTCAACACATTGCAAAAGTTTACATCGGACACGGCAGTTTTTTCGCAGCAAGTCGTGCTTGCATATTCTCTTCAGGCCGTAAGAAAAGAAAAGAAAAAAAAGGTCGCTGGGCCTCACACGATGCATAAAACAAGAAATAACAATCAGTAATACATTCAGGGCGTCAGAAAATTGGAACAAAATACATCGTAGGATAAACCCTTGTCTAGCATCTTATGGACAGGGCGAATACCTTGGCAGTTATGGCAGGCCACCACCAATGCGCATAATTATCAAGCTATAGGGATCTTCTGTCCCTTGTTTTGACAATGTTCGGCAATATCAACAGGTCGGCTCACCAGGAAAGGGCCTAAAAATCACTACTTGACGTACTGAATTTCTCTCGACTTACCGTCTTTACAGTAGTTCATCTAACTTACGAAATCAATCATGAATGAACCATCGTGGCTCGTGTAACCCAGTAACAATCTATGGGCGATTCACTAACATTGCTCCATAATCTTGCTCAGTGTTCCAGGTCAGGTGTGCTTCCGACAAAGAATTTATAATGACTATAGGCGGTACTTCTTTCATTATACCTCTGTATTAGAGAGCAAGTCTTCGTGGATTAGCAACGATTGTGCGCTCCGCGTTTCTGTACCACCGGGTGATGGTTCATATGTCCAGAATGCTTCATCCTCCGGAATATTCCATGCATGCTGCGAGAGACAGGCTTGCAACATTCAAATGTCCATCCTTTTACCAAACTGTGAAGTCCACTTCCAGTGACCCGCACGTCGGGGCATATCGGCATTCAAGGTGCATCGAGATGCTGCCAGTGAGCTCATTTTAAGGCCCCGGTGAACCTCACTACCAGACTCAATGATCACCAAATTCTGAACTTTATCCCATTTCCAGGTGAATCTTTAGTACTGCAAGGGATCAAGCAATTGAATTTTTTTCTTTTGGCAGCAGTATATATAAATAGGCCTATTATCAGCGTGCAATATTGATATTTTAAATTGGTGGGTTCACTGTCCTCATATGCACCTCCCACTGTAAACCAATTTAACACTTGATGAGTTTCAAGCAAACATGGGTTTGCTGGAGAACAGCTGGTGAAAGGACTTTCAGAAGGCCTACTGGGCCAAGCTATTTATGTTCTGAATCTTGGAAGGCTTAGTATTGGGTTTCTTGTCACAAGCGACAAAGTACGGCATTAATATGGCAGTTACTGAGATTGATAACCCCAGTGCAGCTAGGCTTTCGAAGCTTCACACAATTGGTGCTAGACTCTCGGCTACTGTTTTTTCATGTAGTCAGATTTGTGGAAATTAGTCTGTGGTATATTACACAAAAGATGGAATGGTAGAAGTACAACATGAATATGTTGTCACTTCAGATCTTCATATGACGAGAAGACCTTAACTCAGTCAATAATATCGTTACTACGTTTTTTTTTTTTTTTTTTTTTTTTTTTTTTTTTGGTACTTACTGACGTACAGTCTAGTATCTCTGAGCATTTTTAAGCCATACTGCTTTCACCAAAAGCACCGTAGCCTCTCCTCCACTTTTAGAAGATGGAAAGACTACAGACTGCCATTCATTAGAACTGTCTGTGCACTGGAGAAGTCACTTCTTAGCAGGGACATGAGCTGTTGCTCCTGTTGAAGAAATCACTTCTTTTTAAAGGACAAATCAGAGAAACAGCAAGAGCCGTTCCTGCTGCTGGAGAAGTCACTTTTTTCAGAAACAAATGCCAGAACCAGCAAGACCGTGAGCTGTCCTTGCTGGTGGAGAAGTCATTTCTTTCAGAAACAAATATGAGAAACAACACGAACATGGACTGTTCCTGTCTCTGGAGAAATCACTTGTTACAAGCCAGACAACTGACTGAAAGACTGGGGGTCAGGCATCCACAGAGTAAGAGACCAGAGGATGACAGATGTTTGTAGATCTGAAACTTTTTCCATTGCATCTTCGCTGCGGAAACAGTCTGAGACTTCGGGATGAACAGTATATTTGTTGCTGCTTTTTGCATGAAATGCAGTGAAGAATCCACCAAGAAACTACATTTGACTCCTCGAGACTGGTCCTGTTTCTATCAGCCGTACTGAAGCCTCGGTTACCTAATGACAGACTCTGACGGCAACCCTCACAGAGCAGTAGCCGTCTGGGTCCGTCATCAGGTAAAAAGCATTAGCGTCCGCATCCATTATTTCCGTGATTCCCATTCTTTATGCCACAATGGAAAAAGCAGAATAAGGTCAGTTGCTAGCAGTAGAGTTCTTTTATATCCAAAGCCTGTGTGGGAGTAGACCTCTTACTGGATTAGCCAGAACTTTCCTCCCTATACAATCATAAAGTAACCATTAACCGGGAGCCAAAAGGTGAGAAAATGTTAACTCCAATAAAAACCATGAAACTCTCTATGTCAGGTACGACACACAAAGCTTGAGCTCCAGCACAGAAGACAAAAACCCTGCACAGAATGTACTCCCACAAAAAGAGAGCGTTTAGACATAGGCCTAACAGTAGAGTGAATATGTGCAGAAGCAGTGACACTGTCGCATGGAAGACAAGGCAATCTCGTGGATCAATACTGAGCATGCACATGCATCTAGCGAGTAGTCATCTTGGGTGACCAACACACCTTCCACAAGAGGCCATCTTGCGGATCAATACTGAGCATGCACATGTGGTCACCTTGGGTAACCCAGCACGTTTCACAAGAGGAAAGCATCTCAACTGACCCGAGAAGGAATTTATGGACTTCTGTTAGAATGAACACGTTTATCTTGTCCAGAATCTCGCTTGTAGAGTATACAATGAAGATGTTTTGACAGGCAGAACATAAACTTTAGATTAGCATTCATCTCAAACATTGTGCCATTCTTTCATTCAACTTTCTACCCATCCGACTGTATGTCATTTGAAGTATTGGTATGGGTTGATTCTTGGCGCCTCCCAAAAAATGTATCACTATAAATTTGCCAGATTCCCAACCCTCAAATGGTGACATCACCCCAATCATTGTATCTTTTGAAACCCAGGTTGTGATACACAATCAACTGCCCCTTTCGCCATTTTATTGGTTGGTTGGTTGGTTGGGGGGGGGGGGGGAGGAGTAGGGAAGCTTAAATCTCTTGGGGGGTTCGCACCATTTTTCATTTCCTCCTATACTTTAACACGCCATTCCCTTCAGGGTTTTTTTTTCCAGACAGCTATTAGGTTTCACCAGAACAGCATGGTGACTATACATGTAGCACCCACTGGGACCTTCACCTGTTCTTTGCCTTCTCAGGATGGAGCTACATAGGGCCTCATCCAATGCAGCTTCACTCATTGGTCTAAAATTCTAGACAGAAATCAGAAACAAGTGCTGGCCCCTTGCAATTTAAAACCTTAGACATCTGTTCACATGGAAGTTTCACATCCATTTTGTAATACAGGACTTGTATATTAATCTCCAAAGGAAATCTAGGACCCTATTCCTAAGTAACGGCAACAATTACTCGCAATGAAACAGGTGTAAGGATAGAAAACCAATGGTTTTACTAAAATTTGTGGGAATAAATAATTATTCAAATATATGACGACACCTTCTTAAATCAAGTGTGTGATTGGAGAACATGACAAAAAAATTTTAAACATTTAATTTTAAACAAGCTGCTTGTTGGGCAAGAGCATCATGTTTTGTTGTGCTTGATACAGGGATTTGCCAGTAGATACGGCTTTTCATTAAATGTTGAATCATATGGGCCAAAGCAACAATGCAGCTGATGCGAGTATTGTATTACTGTGTATATGCTCACAACAGTCTATTTTTCCCTTGTCCTTATTGTCATAACAGTTAAATCCAATGTTAACTTTGTTGTCACTTTGAGGTTTTTCACAAGGTTGTCCCACTTCCATGAAAACAAGTACTAAAGGAGGTACCTCTGCCATCTTTTGTGGAGTCACATTATAGACAGCATGCAACACTGGCAGCCAGTCATAATAAAGACAGGCAAAGGTCAGTCATCATCACCTGGTCTTCTTTCAATCTATGTCCAACATAGTATTCCATATTGATTTTGACGTTAATAAATGAAGCCATTCAGGTAAGAAGGCATCACTCTCAGTGTTTCATAGAAGCTCCTCCTGCAGAATTTTAAAGATGGACCTATCCACAAAGTCATCCACCAGAGAATAGATAGCAAAGTTGACTATACTTAGTCTAGTATGAAATTGGTTTACATGCAATAACCACTTAAAGAACTTACCATAACTTGGTGAAACATGATAGGACAATGTATCTGTGAGATAATTAGGTTGGTATATTATGCCGGTCACCATGACTTAATTTAAGAGTGTGGTATACTTTAGGACTCTCCTGCATAAATGTTTAATTTCTGTTTATGGTTACCATCGAATACCCTAAAAAGTGCATATTTTCTGAAAGAAAACATACATCAAGTTTGATTCTGTTACTGAATATAAAATTTTGGCATTGCTATTGATGCAATTAAATTTTAAAGTTCTTAAAATTTTCCATAAAATTTAATTTACAATAGCAAAAAAAATAGCATTAAAAAAAATATAATCAGATTTAGTTTATAGAAAGAACACACAATACTCTCCAAAACCATATTTTATTTTTTTGAAAAAGGGCTAAAGTGTTAATTTCATTGCTTTTTAATTTTTTTTTTAATTTCAAGTTTAAAAATTCTGTAAACATTGCACTAAACCCCTTATCCACAATTTAAAATACCATTTTGCTGATAAACTATACAATTTCATTTCCCATAAGAAAATGCTTCCCACTTTTGGTGTTGTGCTATTTTTTTTGTTTGTTTGTTTGTTTGTTTGTTTGTTTGTTTTGTTTTTCCACAAAAACAGACAAAATCATTTTTAATTAAGCAATTAAAATTCAATTTCTTAACACTCACAGAGATTTCATTATCTTTAGTAGCTGAATCAAAATATGAAGTTTTTCAACGTAAAACTATTATTAAGAAACATTACTCACCATAGGTCACTTAAGCTGGTCTCCACGCACTTTAGGTGCTTTGCCAGAGCTCCCAAAAATTTCTGTGGGTCCAGTGCCGTACCATGCTGCTGCAAAGACTGTCCCAGGTGCCCTGTGGCGTGTCACAGCACCCCTAGTGTCAGTAATGCGTACTAGCGAGCATGCGCAATCAGTTTCCTACACTGTGAAGGAGGGACCGAAAGCGGGGATGGTTGGGTGGGAATATTAGTGACCTATGGTGAGTAATGTTTCTTAATAATAGTTTTACATTGAAAAACTTCATATTAAGGACACATTACAACACCATAGGTCACTTAAGCTGATATAAAATCAGACTGGAGGAGGGAGGTACCTCCTAAAGTATCTAGCCCAAAAAACTCCGCACTTGAGAGCCATGGACCAGAAAAAACCATCCTGGACCCCTGGTGCCTCTACACCAGCTCCGTTGAGCTGGAGAGAGTGGGGGGGGGCACCCCCTAAGACCGGTTGGATGCGGCTGTCGGGAAGCACTTCAGCGCCAACAGCCGCTCCTCCTGTTCTACCAAGTCCCGCAGGTAGAAGGACGTAAAGGTATTATGAGAACGCCACCGTAAGGCAGCCATAATATCCCCTACTGACACGTTTTTTAACGCGCCCCAGGAGGCAGAGAATGCAGACGGCTGAGCTCTTCATCCTTGTTGGCCACCTGGTAGGCTAAGGAAATCGTTTTCCTTATCCACCCCAAGATGGTGCTAGGAGACAAGGGCCCAGACTCAGTCTGCTTAAGGGGAAGAAACAGAGGTTTCCGTCCAGCTCGATGAGGTTCAGTCCTACTTAAATAGAACCGGAGCGCTCTCACGGGACAAAAGGCCCGATCTGGTTCGGACCTCGACATTGTTGCCGAAAGAGACTTAACCCAAAACCCTGTCAAAACAGTCGATGGGTCACGGGCTACTTGTGTCTTGGAAACAAATCCCACTTGGGGCCTTAGAAAAACATCCTTCGGATCAGAAGACCACCTGATGAGGGACCTATCTAAGGCGTGTATCTCCCTGTGGCCAGAGCTAACAGGAAGACCGTCTTGAAGGTCAAGATCTTAAGATCGATGGAGCCCATATCCTTAGGCTCGAACGGGGACTTGGTCAATGCCCCCAGCACCACGGAGAGGTCCCAGTGAGGCACCAAATTGCGCTCTACTGGCCGATCAGTATAAAAACTGTTGACAAGCCCGCAGAGAAAGGGGTCTGTCCCCAGACTCTGCCCCCTGGTCTGAAGGGTAGCAGCAATGGCCGACTTGCACCCCTCGATGGTGCAAACCTTCAAGTGCCCTTCCTCAAACAGACTTAACAAGAAATCTGCGACCTGCTGGACCGTCGTCTCCCAGGGCGATAGTCCTTTAGCAGAGCACCAGACAGCAAACCTGTTCCAACTGGAGTCATAGATCTTCAAAGAAGACTTACGAAGTTTCCTGCGGGCAACCCGTTCAGCCACTCCCTTTGAGAAGCCTGCTGAAGCAACGCCAGAGGCGATAGTTTCCAGACGTGAAGCCTGAGAAACTGCGGGTTGTGGTGGAACTTGTTTGAGCCTGGTTGACGGAGTAGACAAGGAAGAAGAGGAAGAGCCCGCGGGGGCTCCAAGCTCAACTCCAGGAGGTCCAAAGACCATTCCCTCTTGAGCCACCAAGGGCCCACAAGAAGGACTTCACACTGCTCCTCCCGAATCTTGCGCAACACTTTCGGCAAGAGTGGAGTTGGAGGAAAGGCATACGCCCACATCCCCTGCCACGAAATTGACATGTCGTCTGTGGCCCACGCCAATTCGTCGGGGAATGGGGACACAAAGGTGTCGATCTTGTGATTGTCCCTGGTGGCGAAGAGATCGATGTGCGGTCAGCCCCAAAGGGCCCAGATCGCTTCCACCACCCTGGGATTCAGAGACCACTCGGTCTGAATCACTTGCGATCGGCGTGAAAGCAGGTCGGCCTTGACATTTAGGCCACCCGAAATGTGCCGACATTGGATCCTGACACCGTACTGACGGCACCAAAGCAAGATCGACTTGGCCAGGGAGAACAGCCTTTTCGACCTGGTACCTCCCTGTTTGTTGATATACGCAACCGTCGTACGGTTGTCGCACATCACCAGAACCTGCTTGTTCTCCACCTGTGACTTGAACTGGAGAAGGGCGCGACGAATCGCCTCCAGTTCGAGCCAATTGATGGCAAACTGCCTCCACAGAAGAGGCCATTCGCCTGAGGCTGTCACAGAGTCCAAATGGGCTCCCCAGCCCTGAAGAGAGGCATCGGTAAACAGAGTTACCTCGGCGCTGTCCCGGCATCACGTTTGCCCGACGAGACCACCAACTCAGAATTAACCGATCCTGAGGCTGAATCGATATACGTTGGGACAAGAGCCTGCTCTGTCGATCCCACTGATCCCGGAAACTGAGCTGGACAGGCCGACGATAAAGCCTCCCCAGGGGAACTTGAAAACCCATGGACGTTAATGTCCCTACCAGACGCATCCATTGCCTTACCTATGGGGCCGACGCCCTCCTGAAGATTTTCAAGAGGGAGACAAGTCGCCTCCATCTGTCCTCTGACTGGAGACAGATGAAAGGGACCGTCAAAAATTGAATCCCCAGAAAAACAAACTCCCTCGCGGGTGTTAGACTGGACTTCGGGAGATTCACAATGAGACCTAACTTCGCACACAGATTCAACACGAACTGCGTGTTCCGAAGAAGTTGGCCGTGGTCCTGAGACCGCAGGAGCCAATCGTCCAGATAGATGTGCAGCTGGATCCCTTGCCGGTGCACAAAAGCTGCTACCTCGCTCATGACCCGAGTGAAGACGAGCGGTGCCGGCGCCAGGCCGAACGGGAGAGCACGGAACTGAAACACTCTTCCGTTGACCAGAAAAGCAAAAATTTCCGAGAGCGCGGAGCTATGGAAATGTGAAAATAAGCATCTTCCAGGTCTATCGAGGTTGCCCAATCGCCCTGTCGCATCGCCGCCATGATGGTGGCGGGGGTCTCCATCTTGAAGTGCTGCACAAGATATTCGTTGAGACGTGACAGGTGATCACCGGTCTTTGACCGCCGTCCTTTTTTGGTACCAAAAAGAGACGGCTGTAAAAGCCTGGAGACACAACATCGAGCACTGGTTCGATGGCCTGTTTGTCTACCAGCTTTTGCACGGCCTCATCCAAGAGTGCCCGGTCCGCTTCTACGCGAAGCGGAAATGAGAAGGGGACTCTTGAAAGTGGAGGACTGCCCTCGGCAAAGTCCAGTACGTAGCCGTGACGGACGACATTCCTGACAAAAACATCGTCTGTTAATCGATCCCATTGGTCGGCAAACGACACTAGTCGCCTGCCTACCGACCCTCGCCAAGAAGGTGGAGACGGATCGAAGACCGGTGGGCCCACAGAGACGTCGGACGACCGGCGCGCATCCCTAGGGACAAGTCGCCGGTTTCCGTTCGCTCTTAGCACCAGAAAAAAAACCAACCTCGAAGACTGACCTCCCTTCTTAGTCGGCTTCGGCCTCCGCGGCTTCTGCTGTGGCCTAGGGCCACGCCCAGCTGCGGCAGGCTGACGGGGGAAGGGCCGTCCCTTTGGACGACCTCGCACCCCCCAGCAAAGCCTCATCCAGAGACTTTTGCCGCTTCTCCTTGGGCATCTGATCCGCCCTGTAAAGGAGTGGGACCAACCCCTGACCGAACAGCCCGGGACCAACAGGATCCAGGGGCAGGCGGTAAGGGGCCTTGCTTACCTCCGCCGGTAGGTTGGCCGCAGAGAGGAGCGCATTACGTCGCAGCAACTTAACATTTGCATCGAGCATAATGGCCCCGCTAAGAATGTGACCCACAGTGTGGCCCCGAGACTGCTCGAGACCCAGCAGGGTCTCCACCAAATGCTTGGTGGAGGCTGGCACCGAGGGGTCGTCACGCGCCTCCTCCAAAGGGCGCATGGCAGAACACCCCAAACAGTCCAGGAAGGAGCCCACAATAGTCATAACCCATGCATCCTGCTCAAACCGCCAGAGGGATGAGAGAGGCAGGGTTACAAACTCAGACTCCTTGACGGCGCGGTCCCGTAAGGGAGCGTCCACTGTCGCAGGGGCGAAGTTATACACAGACCGACTCGTCCGGTACAACTCCAGTCTGGACTTCGGCTTTGCCAGCAACCTACCCGGGGCTAGGCCGTCCCCGGAGGATCCCGTTTCTGGCGCATGGCTAGACCCAGAGAGTTCTGTTGACAATTCAACGAACTTCCCAGCCACGAAGGTGGAGAAAGGCACCTCTAACTTGGGTGCCGCCTCCATTCCGTCAACCGACATCGGCACTGCCTTTGGCCGTACCGATGTGGGGTGTGGGACAGCCTCCCCGGGAAGGGTATCCCGCATAAAAGCAATGTTTGCCCGAAACACGGACCCCGGTCTGTCCGTCTTAGAGGGAGACCGGTCTGCCTGGTCTACCACCTCCTCGGCTGAAGCCGTACACTGGAGAGCTTTCGCCCGCTCTGCGGCGGCAAGAAGTGGCCGAGACTTGGCTTCCTTCCGCTCAGCCGCAAGGCGGGAGAAATGAGCGCTCCCTTCCTCATGCTCGGAATCCTCACTTGGGAAATCCGAGCAATCGAGGTCAAGAATGTCTTCGGCCATGGGACAATTCTCCAGATCGTCCCCCGACGCAAGGAGAACATCCTCGAGGCGCTCCTCCTCAGTCCTTGCCTTGCCTTGGCGTCCGGGAGAGGTCCCGACACTGTGGGAGCCTCTGTGGCTGGTGCCGGAGTCCCAGAACCGTACTGAGACTGCAGTTCCTCCCACGCACGGAGAGTCTCCTCGGGCAAGATGCCGGACAGAAGCTCCCCAGTGGGAGGAGGTGACACCGGCCTGCCGGCACGCACTAGGCGAATAGGCCTAGGGGCCGGGGGAGCAACACTTGCCGCAACCTCTTGCACCGGCCCAGTTGTCTCCAAAGCCATTCCTTTAGCCTCTGCAGGGGAAGGCTCAAGCGCCGAAGCGCCCCGGCCCGCGGTCACATCGGCATAGGTCACAGCAGAGGAAACCTCCCCAACGGAAGAAACATCGACCGCCTGATCAATCTCCATTGGGGTGGGAGAAGATGGCCGAGCCTCCAACCCGGACCGATCGACTCCCCCGGTGGGACTAGGCACCCAGTCATCCGATCCGCGCACCACTGTACCACTGTCCGGAGTGGGAATTGCCAAGGGAGAGACCTGCCTCCCTCCGGCAGGCGAAACGCTGGCGACGTACCTTCCCATCCGGTGACGGAGAGGAGGAGAGGTGCCGATGACGCCTCTTCCTCTTCTTCCTTTTCTTCTTTTCCCTTCCGTGGTGGGAGCGCGAACGCTCGCGGCCAGGGGAGGGAGGTAGGGGAGAAACCAGCCGAGAAGCCGATCTCTCACCCCCCCCAAAAGTGACCGTAATGGCCGTGCCCTCACCACCGAGGACTATTTTCCGGTCTGTCACCTGGTCCCCAAGAGACCCGGAAACGCCCGTGGACACCACGGATGACGCAGTGGGGGCCATCGCCTTGACGACACTAGCCACCTTAGGCTTAGGTGCAGTCAACTCGGGGGAAGACTCGGCCCCACTTTCACAAGGGGGCCAGGCAACACCGAGTAGGCGGGGGAAGGAGGAGCAATCTCAGGTCCCGCGGAGGAAACCTTACGCTCCAACTTGTCCAGCCGTTCGCCGACCGCAGCAAGCAGCGCCTCCACTTTGCCCATAATCACTTGGGCGGTCACCTCCGCCTGCACAGCCGAAGCTTGACCCGGCGGGGCACAGGGAGGAAAGCCTGGAGGAGCAGTACCAACAGGTAGTGATGATGACGTCACCCTATCTCTACCTGAAGAGACTACTGACTTCCCCCCCCACCTTGGTATTCAATGCCTTAGTGACTACCAAGGTTCCGTCCTTTCGCCGAACTACCGACGAACGGCCGGCAGTAGGGCAGACAGGAGGGAGGGACACTTGCCTACAAACCTGCTCACTGTAGCAGAAGGGGCTGTGGGGGGAACCCGCGAACGGGACCTCTCTGCCACAGTCCACTTAACGTCTGTAGATGGCACCTTTACCATGGGGGCCTCGATTCGAGGACCAGCATGAACAAGCTTGTTCATACTGGCATGCCCACCAATGGAAGCCTCGAATCGAGGTCGTGCCTCGATTCGAGGACCAGCTGGCACACGATGTGGCAAGCTGCCAGGTGCCTGGATGGCTGCATCTGCAGCACGTGCCGCGAAGCCAGCCACCGATCCCTCCAGAGGCACACTGTCCTCTCGCTGACGTGACTCTGCCCGTTGCAGCCTTCGTCTGGACGACCTCACGTCAGCCCGATGGACTTTCTGCCACTGATAGGGAGTCCATCGTCGACAAACGTCGCATGGACTCTCTTCAGTGCAGAACACACCGCTCCTACGCATGCAGGAACGGCATGCAGGATGGTCATCCCAAAATGCCATCCTGTGATGGTTGGCGTCCCAACGGACGTCCAAATCTGCATCCAAATTCATGGATGCACCTCAACTGCCCGTACCCTGAACGAACTAACCGGAGATAGGACCAGTTCCCGGGAACCTATCGACTATCTCACAATGCACAAGAAACCACAAAAGTACCGATAACGGTAAGTAAAAAGCGGGAGCTTCCAACAATACGCGTCCACCATAGATGGACGCCAGAGTAGGAAACTGCTTGCGCATGCTCGCTAGTACGCATTACTGACACTACGGGTGCTGTGACACGCCACGGTTATCGGACAATTCGTCGAAATCAACTTCGCCGAATATTCACTTCGTCGGGGGTTAAAATTGCCGACTGTCTAAACGGTCGTGATGACAATATGCCGAAATCAGTCTGGCCGTCTGGTCAAACTGGTCGCTATTAACTTCGGCGCAAGTTGATCTCGTTGCTTGTCAGTTTGACCGAAAAGACAACTGGTCGCGTGTGCGACCGTGGGGGTTCGATGGGTTGATATCAAACTGTGAATAAAGTTTGTCTGCATACATGATCTGTTTTCCGTGTCTTTTTTCCCGGGTCTCTCAGTCTGATCTCTACCGTTGACCAGTCAGCATGGCTGAATTTGGTGAGAGTTTAGACATATTTTTGACCCAACGAGGGTGTAAAAAGTTGGCTTGGCGAAGTTACTTTTTGACCAAATGACACTTCGACCATTCTGATTTTCGACCGAGTTGATTTCGCCGATGTTACATTGCGATGAATTTGACTGTCGACAAACTTGTGTAGTGGCGAGATTACTTTTCAACCAGTTTTCTTTTCGGCAAAGTTGGCCTCCGACGATGTTGATTTCGACGAAACGTCCTAGAATCACACGCCACAGGGCACCTGGGACAGTCTTTGCAGCAGCATGGTACGGCACTGGTCCCACAGAAATTTTGGGAGCTCTGGCAAAGCACCTAAAGTGCGTGGAGACCAGCTTAAGTGACCTATGGTGTTGTAATGTGCCCTTAATATATACTTTTACAAAATATATAGTTCATATGATCTGAAATGATTATTCTTGAGAATACAAGGCCATGTTTGGAAAACAGTTGTTTTTCTGTGTGAAGTGCAGTCAAAGCATACCAGTATTACCACTCCCTTAGGCCTGTGGTTACTATTTAACATTAATGGGGAAGTATATCTGGAATGTCTCTTGGTCTTATTAATTTTGATCTTGAAAGGTGAATCAAGGTCACACTCATAATATTGGTTTATATTTGCTGAGTGGTGCATTTGGGGACCCTAGGTATTATTAAACATGAATAGAAAATGATACAGGCACATGGAATTTCATTTGGAGCCATCACACTGGACCCTTAGTGAACTTGAAAGGTCAAATCAATGTCAGAGGAAGTCAATTTGGGTGTGTGACATAACCCTATATATGAAGTCTCTGCACACCAAAATTGGCAATTGTGGGTGTTATGGGTAAAGATAATATTGCCCAGACAACCTAAAACTTAGTGGAGATCAAATGTCAAAGTCAAGTTTATACTGGCCCAAGTTTGTGACACTTCTCTATTCTATGAAGCATTCAAACACAAAATTTGGTAGCAGTAGGTACCAGGGTACTGACACCTACTGCTAAATGTGTATTTAGGTCGCACTCTGCTCTCTCATGTTCTTTTTTTTTTTTTTTTTTTTGCAGTGTATCCGTAACATGTAGGTTTCACCACAGGGATATATAGTTCTCGTTACAAGTTTTAAAGGGATGTCATCAACATGTAGTTTTCAATCTACCACTGCATGATGTAATAAGATTTATTCACGTGCCATTTACTCGATTTAAAACTGTAGCAACCAGTCATATAAAACTTAAAACAACGTCATTTATGCGTATCACTTACTTGGATCATGTCGGACAAGTTTTATCTTACCTTCCAGCACCTGTGTAACAATGTGCCCATTACCCACATTAACCGACACCAGGAATACAGGTACGTAACAGTGCTGCCCTCTGATGAGTTATTTCAACTAGAAGCCAATCAGTGACCGAAAACCCGTCGGCCAAGACACACAGACAGATGGACGCGTAGGTGATGACAATACGCTTGGGTAAGTCAAAGTTACTTCTTTTTGACCTAATGACAAAGCGTCGGTGCAAATGAAATGAGCAGAGGTATCCTGGCAAGGCCATTTTTCTCCAATGCAGCACTGTGACCCAAATATATGACCCAGTGATCTAGTTTTCACTACATGTATGAGGCATCCTTAGGAACAACTGTCATAAATAATTGGTGCAGCTCCAATGAGAAAATTAAGATTACAAGATATCATGGTAGGCCTACTGCAATTTTTCTTCAATGCAGTTCTGTGACCTAAATTTGTGACCCAGTGACCTATTTTTCGATAGGCTTCTGAGGCATCCTTAGGACCACCTGTCATAATTGATGAAGCTACAGTCAATATTTTTTTTTGATGTGTCAATGCAGTGTTTTATTTTTTCTTTGATGTAGTACTGTGACCTACTTTTCGATAGGCACCTGATGACAGTTTGATGGACTTCACTCATACCCATTTGAAGATGTGGCAAGGAAACCATTTTATTTTGCAAGGCATTGTGACCTTGAGCTATGACCTGAAGGTCATCCACAATCACATGAAAAAAAATCCCAAAATCTATGGAGTATCTGTATTCTAAATTTCAAGTGAATCTGGCTTACAGATTGGAAGAAGTCAAAATGTGAAGTACCATTGCAGACCCCATTGACTTAATGGTAATCAACAGGAATGCAAAAATAAGTGAAAAATTTCCCAGACCCACAGATTATCTGCACCAAATTAGTAGGCAATATGTCAAGAGGGGAAACAAACACAAGGAAAATAAGATATGCGGCAGCAGATGACAAGACTAAAAACTATATGCATCCTCTCCTATGGGGGGATGCATAATTATAAGATCATACATGTACTGTGATGAATGTAGATGGATGTGAGCAATGCAAAGTACAGTATTATCAAAAAAACAACAAAACAAGTAAAGAGCATGTACTACTTAAAATTTATTTCTATTTACTTAGAAAAGTGTGTGGCAACAACCTGATGGAGCTCCAGTGCTGGGTAGAACTGCCCAGGCATGCCAGACATGGTTGGGACCTCACAGCCTCACCAATTACTGTACTATTACATATATCAGCATCCCACCAGGGGGCACTGGTATATGGAAGATTAGTCTGGTGGGGTTGTAGGGGTCCAGCATAATCTGGTCATTCACCTGAGGGGTCCTACATGAGCAGCACTAGGACAGCTATTATACAGCTCTACTGAAAGGTTGGGGACTCTCAAGGAATTAGGATTTCAAAATATATAGCAGATTGACAATGCCGACCATTATGGAGAAGTAAGGAGGGCAGTCTGAGGAGACATGCCCCAGGCTGATATGTGCGTAAATCATTGGACTCTTACTGAACCTATTATCAAACAAATTACTGAAACAAGTAACCAACTGAACATATAGTACTTTTCGGAATGCTTGCACCAGAACCTCAGGAACGGGACATTGGTATTCTGGTGAACAAAGTCTTCTATTTAAGCCAGCAATTGGTATCCTATAAAAATTATAATGGATCGGATCGGTAGCATTGTTGCCCCTTGTTTCACCTTAGATTCAAACAATGGCAATGTCCTTTGGCATGATAACCTGGATGTCTGGGTAGTTTGACATGCTGCAGTGACTAGGCCCCGGGGCGGCCCCATAGGGCCAGTGCTAGTGGAAGGAATGTTGCAAGCATAGAGACCCAGGTCGTGCTGACCCGGGCGAAAGACAAGACAACCCAGAGTTAATGACACACGCAGCAGCATCCCTCACGATTCCACCCATGTTCAGTGCACACCCAATAATACTTGATTGGTTAAGGTATTTTCAAACTCCCAATCGAAGAAAATATGTAGGTGTACCAGCTGCCTTGTGACAGCTTCACTGTGGCTTGAGACCAGTCTAGACTCCTGGTGCCTCTCCTCAACTGTGTACAGTTATCTTGTATATTATATATCACTGTACATTATATTCAATATCAGTGCAGGGGAAGCAACGTAGTGGTATGGGACACAGAGATCTATACACAACCAAGAGGGTGGGGTACAATGATCTATACACAACCAAGAGGGTGGGGTACAGTGACATATTCACAACCAAGAGGGCTGGGTCAGTGATCTTTACACAACCAAGTGGTTTTGGATGGTGACCTATACACAACCAAGAGGGTGGGGTACATTATTATACACAACTTAGAGGTAGGGACAAGGGGAGCTATTCACAACCAATATGGGGCATGGGGTGAACTATACACAAACAAGGTGAGGGCAATACAGGGAGCTATACACAACCGAGGTATGGGATACGGTGACCTATACACATATAAGTTTATGGTGACCTAGTACCTCGTGCTAGAGACATGCATAGCCCAATTTTCGGTGGCAGTCTTAGAGACGCCCAGCTTATACTACCATAAGTAATATCTGTCCATGCAGAGTCACACAGCTGCACAGCGCAACACAATAGGAACATAAAACTGTACACTTTTCTACAAAAAAGTAAAATATACCATGTGTCTGGTACCAATATATAGAGAAACAATAGGGGTGGGTCACTGGATACAATGGCATAGACATACATGGTCTATGCCTGTGATGTAGCCAGCGGCAGCACATAATGCCCAACCCTATGATTATGTTTGTGTGTCACCCAGCATTCACAATACGCTCCCCTCTCCATTCCAGTCACAACTGGTTTGGCGAGACATTAGAAAGGGGTGGGGCTTTATTGCTCGGGTTCGGCCTGTTCCACACACATAACATGGACTGTCTGCTCTTCCGAGCATGGGCTTTGAAAACTCTCAGTTGTCACTTACAGATTTTCAAGAATCGACATCAGTACAAATGCTGTGGCCTAACTTTTCGGATATACAGGTACATTTCTTTCACAGAGTCTGCCATATCATACAGCCACTGTCTGTCATACACGTCCTTGTAAAGTATACAACCTAGCCTCGCACGCTTTTAGCTGCCACCAATCCTTAATCATTTTACGACTTCATCAACAACATATACATTCATTCTCATTTCATCTGCTAGAGGTCTCTCTGGTGGGAATCCAACCTTAAAGGTTGCATTAATTTTTCTTGTTATTTTAGCAGACAAATATTTCTACTCTTCCACATTGTCTCTGCTATAGCCTCCATAATACTGAGGATAGTAAAGTAATAAATTATTTGCCCTATTTTATACAGTAGACTATGTACAGGAATCATCGCCGTCTGTTGGGTTGCTGCTGCTGGCTACATGTGTCTGAGACAACTCCGTCGGCAGTGGCTGTGTCATTCATGGTGGCGCCACCTGCAAGCATACAACAAGTCAGGTTTAAGTACATTACACACTGAACTTGTGACAGCTTAACCTTCTTTTCAGTCACAGGGTCTTTAAACACCCAAACTCATCTGTGTCACAGTTGAAACACAAATATACTTCATTTAAAACTGAAAAGAAGTTGCTGTCTGGTTACACACCTATTCTGATCTGGCTTGATTGTTTCTTGGGGCAACTGAAGAGTATATGTGTCAAGTTAGCCTATGCTAGTTGTAACTGATCTCTCTTGTCTTGTTCATAGTGGCATCCCCACAGTGACTCCTATCATGGGCATTTGTAATTAAGATAAAACATATTTCAGAATGAAACATTTCATACATTCTAAGATGTGCTTTACAAAGGCAGTCAGGGTCTAAAACCCTTCCAAGTCAGGTCTTGTCATCATGAAAATTGGAGGTGAGCTGTCTATATCTTCCTGTCGAGTAATCAAGGTGAGCTTGTAGCATTACATATAGCATGGTGGTTTTGTGAGGAACCAGTGAAAGCTGACTGAACGTTTGTCACTGGGTGGTTGTAGGAATTGTCTGCGGGTATGAGTCTTGCGTCCCAGAATGTTTGTCAATGTGTGGTTGTCAAAATGGTGGTGGCATGTCTGTAGCTATATGTTTTGCATCCCTGAATGTCTGTCAATGTGTGGTTGTACAAATGGTGGTGGAATGTCTGTAGGTATATATCTTGCATCCGTGTATGTTTGTCAATAGATGGTGTGTTTATGTGGGGTCTTTGCAGTGGTGACATATCACATATTGGCCACCACTGTAACGATGATGCACCAGTCCTACACAGGTATCTGAACGGATAAAATCCCTTCTGCACACAAACAATAAAAATACCATTAACAGAAACAAAGTTTCAGTTACATATAATCACTTACATCCTCATTCTTCCAAATCTGTTCCTTTCAAGGTCAAAAGCTAAAGGTTCCACCAGTAAACTGATGATTCTATTTCAACAAACTGCACAAATGATTTTAAAATGTGACAAATGTGCATCAGACAAAAGGTAATCAAATGGTGACCAGTGGCATAATTTTGGACTTTGTTTTATGTTGGTAATTGTAATGCCTAAGCAACCACTTACAACTGTGACTAAGTATGTAATTTTTGGGTGACCTTTGTTTCTAACCTTCTACTCTGACCTTGATCTACATTTTATGGCAGTAATAACCAACATGATGAAACTTAATCTGCTGTTGTGAAAATTTCAAATAATAAAAGATGCCATATAGTATTCTTTGTATTTTGCACCAGATTGTGAAATAAGCTCACATGTTCTGATCACAATAATATCATGCATAAAATTGTCCAATTGTAAGACATGCAAATAAACATTTAAATGAAGACTAACATGTTACCAGTGAACAACACATCATAAACATGCAAAACAAAGTTTCGTGTGTTAGAGTCATTTAACAATACATTAACTCTAAACCCAAAGCACCTCCAGATACAAATATCTGAAGCCTGAACACAGCTTATGCTTGTGCACTCATAGGCTTGAAACAGAAACGGTGAGTGAAATTATCCATTATCCAAACAAACTTTAAAGCCTACAATGCAGTAACAAAGGAAACTGAAATATCTCGGAAGGCCTTTTTGTAAATGAATAAAAAGGTTTTTGCTTGTTTTTGTTTTATAACCTTGGCCAATGAATTACGGAGATAAAGGATCATTTCACATTGTACCTTCACAGTTCTATCACAGAGATTTGTATATATTACAATAGAAACCTGTAACATTCCACTTAAAAACATCTAGTGAGTGAACACCTGACCATGATATCATTGTCATAATCACACTTTGAATATCACAAGTTCCAAATGTTGAACATGTATTTGGGGCTAAGTCTTGACCGGATCTTGCCTTCATTTGAGGCAAATTTTGCCTGGATCTTGCCTCCACACCAGTCTTGACTGGGCTTTTCTTGTATGTAAGGCTGATGTGCACCGTTGAGAAAAACTTGAGCAGTCTGGCAGGTTATGAGGGCAAAGATAGACTCTAAATAGTTATTTGATATTCTCAGACAGGCTTTATTTACAACAACAAAATGTGTTATGAGCAGTCAGAGCTCTTCGTTTTTTTTCAGTGCCTGTGCAGCAACATATAGTGATGCCACTGGTATGGTCCTCCACAATGTCTTGTACAGCAGTCCTTGTCAGGAAAGATTCCCGTCATGAGAATCCACCCTCTCATGAGCGAGCTTCAGAGATTCCAAGTCCTATACTTCCAAATTTACCTGTCATGAGGGACCATCTGTCTCTTAAGACCATTTTTTGTTGCAGTAGGGGTGATCTCTGGTGCCAGGGACCACTATGGTGTGTATCTTTACCACAACTCAACCTTTACGGGAAAAGAATGTTAAACTTTTATCAAAGAAACTATCCAAAAGTGTGTGTCAGTTTGTACATCATTATTAGATCTACAAGAAATTTAGTTTTAAGGGTTTCATTTTTAAGCACTTTTGAGCTGCCGTAATCAGAAGCTGTCACATCCTGTAAAGGCTAAAAAAGAAGACAGGATCACCAGTGCTTCAATACCATGCCTCCCCCCCCCCCAAAAAAAAAATTCAAATAAATAAAAACAATCATCATTAGATCTACAAGAAGTTTAATTCTAAGGGTTTCATTTTTAATCACTTTTGAGCTGCCGCAATGAGAAGCTGTCACGTCCTCTAAATGCTAAAAAAAAAGACAGGATCACCAGTGCTCCAATACCGTGCCCCCCCCCCCCCAAAATGAAATAAATAAAAATGAAAAATAAAAGTTTGATCAGTGCTACCTATATAATGAATCAAGACTGCCACAGCTTTTCAAACTAGCCATTCATGATCCCTCATCTGGCTATTTACATAGGCAATAGGCCTAAAATATTATTGATGTAATGCTTCAGTAATGCCCGTGGATTGGTCACAATGCTGTAACTGAACCAAAAGTCAACTGATCTGTACTGCTAGCAAGAAGATATTTCAATACAAATCAGTTTGCCTTTCACCTGATGACAGTAACTAGCATCTCTGGCATATTGCACATGTTCATTACATGCTTGTTTGGTGTGCATTGCCTATAAAGACAGTGCTCTTCCTATTACAAAGCTTCAGAATATCATGCAGTACAGTCATGCCTACTGGGATAAAAGAGAGAAATGACAGCCACTCGGTAAATGATCCTACTGTCATGGTGACAGTTTTGACAATAAAAACACTGTCACCAAAGGAAACAGTAAAAAACTTTCAACCTGATACTGCACTTATCATTTGGAGCCTCTACAACACCCACTGATACTAAAAATGCTGCTGTTTGTCTTGTCTTGCCTCGGTGCTAGATAACAACTAAGTTTTAACTATTCCAGTCATAACATAAGTGTTTTTCTTTGATACCAGAGATGACAGTTCATGAAGTAATTTGCAATACTAGACATAGCTGTGCACTTTACCCTCACACTCAGTGACAGACAATGTAACACATTAACATGTTGGTACCAGCATGGTTCCAACTTATACCTCTATAGTACAAGACACCACTCCACAATGACCCCAAGATTAGATGAGAGACTAGCAATTAATGTCACATAGGACTTCACGGCAGCATTTAGTCAGTCCCATCGCACCTTGGGACCCAGCAATAGGCTAAGGCATGTAGCATTCAGCTCACATATTGTTGTTACCATTGTTACAGCAACTTCCAGCCGCTTCCACTTAGACTGAAATAGTCATTCTGCAGGTCCTGAAACTGCTGCCCCTCTTGCTTTGTATGCTACTGTATTAAAAGCACAACTAGCAGATGCATGTATGCTGATAGGAGACATTTATGGCTGAGGGTACATTGGAGAAAACCCAACACAGATTGATAGTACATGTACTGTAATCCAATGTGGTAAACTGCAGCTCTCTGAGATGGCCCATTCACAATTTTCTTTGCTTTTTATTGATCACATTAATTCCCAAGTCTTTCACAGCAGATTGCCTACAGAACGCTCTCTTCCATGTTTTGTGCTACACAGTACAGAAACATGGAACATGAGTCCATGATAGCATTGGAGGCCAGACAGTGAGATTTTTGTGTGTCTGTGTGAAAATACTGAATCACAATACGTGTATTTCATTATATCCATGTAGACAGTCAATTTCTTTCATCCAAATTTAGGGTCACAATACAATTAATTTGAATCAGAAATAAAAGCTGTTAAATGTGAATGGCCTCTCACACACATTAGTGCCAAACAACACACGTGGGAACTGAAGCATAGAGTGGCTCTACCTGCTGGTGGCTATGTGCACATACGGCATTTGTCATATAGCTTCTTTTTTTTAAATGCTGCTGCATGAAAAGCACCTTCTTTAATTAAAGCAAAGCTGTGCATTTTAATGTACAGGTAGGTACAAGGACTTAATCAGACCTTCCAAGTAAGGAAGGATGAGGACTCAGGTCAGTGGAGCCAATCTACCAATGCAAGATTGGCTAACTTTTTTTCATTATAATCATTATAGTTATTATTATTATTTCTATTATACTAGGCCATTTTTGGTAGGCAGTTTGAGGGAATAAGTGTCAAAACCAAAAACATATGTACTTCATTTGCATAACGTAATGACATAGATTTCACTTCATGTTTCCATAGGTGATATACAGTGGAATCTGCCACTGCATCCAATCAAGACATTTCATTTGCTTTACTGTCATATTACCACAGAAAAAAAGAAAAAAAAATGATTATGAGACACTGTTAATAGCTAATATCCAGCTCAACTGTCCTGAACCATGCACTGTTTTGAAGCCTTTCTACAACTTTCATATTCTAGGACCAAAGTAAAGCTAAGGAGTTGAACAAACCAAACTTCTTTTTCTGAGAGCTTACATTCAATATCCATATTTGAAGTTTCAGTGTTGATGTCCATTTCAGCCACTGAAACAAATACAAACTATAGCAAATTTACTACTCATACTCTATGAAACAATTCTGAGCATAAGTAGGCAATACCAGCCTCTGTAAACTGAAGTGATATCAGACAAAAGTTGTGATCATCTGTAGGAACTTGCAAGGCTTGCTTTGCTGCCTGTTCCTCAACAGGTATCCTGGGTGCCAGCACCATACACCACCCAAACAAGTATCCTGAGTGGCAGCACCATGCATCACATAGACAAGCATCCTAGGTGGCAGCACGGTATAATATCCAGACAAGTGTTCCCAGTGGTAGCATGACGCACCACATAGATAGGTATCCTAGGTGGCAGCACCAGATCATCAAGAGAAGCATCTTGAGTGGCAACACCACAAATTCACATGGACTACTGTCCTAGATGACAGCACCATGTATCACCCCGAGAAATATCTGGAGTGACTACACCATACAACACAGGGATTTGTATCCTTGGTGACAACACCACGCAGTATCCTGACAAGTATCCTGGGCTGCAGTACTATGTACCACCTCGAAAATACCCTGGCTAACATCACCATACATCACCTTGGCAGCTATCCCAGGTGGCAGCACCAAGCATCATCCAAACGAAGACAATGTCTTTGTCATAAAGTAGGTCCTCAGCCAAAGCGTCCTATAGTTTCTACCTGAAAATCTACCACTGTGCATTGTGGGACACTAGTTCTGCCACAAAGAAATCTTTAAATTCCCTCATTTGCACACTATGGAACAGGACGGTATTCAGTGGGCTTCACAAAGCACAGAATTATGCTCCTAAAACTTTGTTTGATGCATGAATTATGATATATATATAAGAAATGTGTGCTCAAACGGTTGCTACAATATCCCACAACAACCTGATGTTTAAATCCTAATGAACTGTTTTCATTCTTACATTAGGATACGATGCTGAACATATTTAAAATACCTTTGTTCACCCACTAAACACTTGCAGTTGTACTTAATACATCACATTTTTTATGCAAATAGATAATAAAGCAATGCTTAAACCAAATGCATGGCATAAGTTTATGTGCTTATTTTTCAGCAAAGTATTGACAGACATGGAATGTTGCATATTTGACCTTAAATCTAAGCATTTCATTCACTCTAAAAAATCTTGTTTTTTTAAATAGTATCGTATGTTAATCATTTGTTCTTTTTACACACTTTTTTCTCTTTCACAGTTCCAAGGATCCATGTTCATTAACTTACATTACATCACTGCACATGTAAAGGTCTCACTTTCATTTCTTCAATCAAATGTGTCAACATATGAATAATGCAACATCAGTTTTTAAATGCTGATGCCCAAAAATGGATGATCAACAGATATTTCAGTGGTTACACCTGTGGGTATTCCTTCAATGTCTGTATCTGTTCAGAACATAGCACATACCATAGGTGGGTTCTATACAGATGCAAAAGATGATTTGGAAGAGCAGGTTCCAAAAGTAGCCACGTGGTGATTATGTAAGTTTGTGCCTACGAAATATTCTTCACAAATTTCCTAATTTGATCATATTCCTTTGCACAGAACGTTCATTAACATGCTTTTTTTTTTAAATATACAAATGTATATTCAACATAAGTCTGAAAAGCAAACTTTTTGACCAATAACACGAGAGAAACTATGTTGAGCATTGGCATCTGCACCCATAAATTAGATGAGTGTTTTTCATTTATTATTAGCTCAAACACCCAAATTAGCCACTGTCTGCACTTATTCCTTGTCTTGCTGCAACATAAACACATCACAGTTCAATTCCATTACAGAGTTTGGTTTATGTTGACCAACAAAGATGCAATGATACATTTGAAAATGAAGGAGTCATAGATTTATGGGTTATAGCACTGCACGATATGCAACAACTCTTATATAAGCAAAGACTAACCTTTTAGGTCTAAATCTTATATTCAACAGGTTGCTTTATAGCATAAATGTAAAGGGGATCATATTCTACTACCTGCCCTTGGCTGACATACATTCATGTTCTTGTTTATTTGGTAGATCTATTTACAGAAAGTATTTTCAGCAGTAATGCACAGTTGTAGTCCCTACCAAGTCCACAGGCATCTCCTTGTTATCCTGGCAATGCATATTTAACTTGCATATGAATGATGCGATATAGAACACAAGAAGGCACATCTTTATCACATACCCATATCTTGGCTGTGTAAGCCCAAACATGGGACCACATATATTATAAATCTTTAACAATTTTCATACTTGTGTTTCTGCTGCTTTAGTGACTTGCTTTGAGGTACATGTGCCAAAAGTGCACCAGTCATACATGATTTCCCAGGGATAGCCATTTTGAATTGTCTTGTGTCCTCACATGGACATGGGACCCGCTGAGGCTCCCTCATATGACAATTGGCAGGACTCCAGACCCAGTAATTGGGACATTTTAGGTCTTTAGTTATTCTGTTGCCCCTACAGTCATTGTCATCAGTTCTTAAGTTATGATGGTTGAACCAGTGCCTTCATATCTAATGATACCAAGTGCTATCAGCCATATATCCACCAACAGCATTTTTCCACATTGATCTGTGCTGGGAAAATAAACTTGGTCAATATAAGTGGCAGCTTTCAACACTAGAGAGCAAGGTATCTTTCAAAGCTGAAAACACAAGTATCACGCTGGAAACCAGACCTGGTAATTATAATATTAATGTGTAAGGTAGACCAACTATGCCTTCCATCAGGAAATAAGGCATCCTAATCAGACGAATTCACATAGCACCCTGTGTTACAGATGGAATAGTTTTAATATTTTCAGTAGTTTGTCATGTCCAAAGTACGACACAACAACACCAAATACCTAATACACCAGCCCGCAAAAACCATGCTTGTAAAGTGTCTGAACAACACCAGTGGTTATGGGAATACCAACGACTGCCATCCAGAGCTACTTTGAGATTTCACTGGCCAGGGCAACGTTTTAAGGCAGAATATGCCACCAAACTTCCCAAAGACCATTTTTTTTGCTATTATGTACTGATTTTAGTAAAAGACAGAATTTAGTCCCTTTAAAACCCAGGACTGCCTGCTTGTTAGAAACACTGTTATAAATGTATATGAGCTTTGCTTCAGAATGAATGAAATTTTGATCTGTTCTTTATCCCACAAGTTATACGTGTCCTAGTTACTTAAGATACTTCTTGAAACAAAATATGTGTCCAAATCAGGATAAACCTCAAAGTAACATAATGGATGGACTACTGGAATGACTACCAGCCATGTGTAATTCACGTTTCCACCCTGCATTTTGTAAGGTACCTTCCCCTGCAGCAATCAATGCAATGCTTGGCCATCATCCACACTACCATATGCTAGTAACTGCCTGAAGTTGGCAATCAGGTGGCTGGAAGGGTAATGTTCTCTCTGATTGGTAAAACGCAATGCGTAGCTCAATCTGACTGACAGGTGTGGAAACGTGAATGGTGGGGTGTTCACCACACTGGTTATAACACGAGACTGGACACACAAACATGGGCATATGTGTTATGTCACAGAATCAGGCGGAAGGCAGTCTACTTTGTCAACACCAATCCATCCACTAGAATAAAAGAGAAAATGGTAACATCACAATAGTTACACTCTTTCAGTCCCAAATTTTTTTTCATACTGGATTTTTCTTTGTGCACCTTATTCAAGCTGTCTCTCACAACACTACTCTCAAATTTTGATTGTACATTGCAACAGTACCAAACCTCTGATATTTGCTACTTTTCACACTCTGTCCATTATTATCAGTTTTTTGGGACTTAAAGAGTTGTGGAGACTTGAGTTAAAGGTTTCTTGGTCCACTGAAGTAGAGCCTATAGAGTCAGAGCTGAACAAGCAACTAAGCAAAATAAGCCTGTGGGGACCCCATGCCTGTGATTGGAGGAGATACACCAGCCTCATAAAGCATATTCTGACCAGTACTGTCCACACCTACTCGAGCCAGGGAGAAAGTGGATCATGATGCAATAACAAGAAAATGTAAAAATCACCCAGCCCTCACAGTTACTGAAAATGGAACTTGCTTTTTGGGGGGATGATAGCACAGATATATGTCTAGGGAGTTAACCCTGCTGTAACAATTATATTCCATAGCAATATAGTTTCACTTTGTTGCAATTTTGCACTGGCTTTGTCACATATTTAAGCAAATTTGTATAAACTTGCCCCACAAAAGCTTACAAGCCTATCACATTTAAAAAAAAAAAATGTATATAAGATGTTTCCCAAATCCTGCTTTGGTGCACTGTGATATCATACACAGCATCATGTACTACCACCACTGCCTGCTTCAGCCAAAACAATATGATCCCAGTCAGCTGTTATATAGACTTAAATACAGCTTTTGCTGTCAAGCAACTGTTGTTGCTTGTTGTTTGACTGAGTATGAGCATAACCTTAAGGTCTTGTGCTACTGTTATACATGTGCTGCCTTTATCCATGGAGGTATTATACAGAAAGAGAGAGCACGCCGGCCACTTCAAAGGTTCCAGCTCTGAAACTGCCAAGTTTTATGGAGGGCAATTACACCCGCACACTGCTACTGTGTGGCTGCCCTGGCACAGCTTGTTTCAACACTGAGATTATTAGCGCTTGGCGTTCATCGGTATTTTACACCTTTCGGTAATCTCCGAGGTGCTGGGTGACAAGATTCACCTATTTCAAGGCTGATTTTCTGCCTGGCCAAAACATGACACACAAAAATGGTTAACATTCATGGCAAGATTTTACTTCTTGGTACATTTTGGTGGTATTTTGACAATCCGGTCACCTCTGGATATTTCATTGTACAGATCTTTATCCAAGCTAAAATGCCCCTAGGAGATAAGCCATCCAGGGAGAAACTGGATTTCCTCCCAATTTCCAGGTTGATTTTCTACCTGGTCAAATGACACCCAAGAAATGACAGTTTACATCAGATCAGAGTACAGTTTGCCGTTATTTGAACAAACAGGTCGCATCCAGATCATTCATTTATAGGCCCATTTGTATGGATCTTCATTCAAGCAAATTTGCCCTTACTTTACATCGGGACATATCCGCCATATTAAGACACCTATCTTGGAGAAAACAAAATTTTCCACCTATTTCGACAGCGATTTTCTACCTGGCCAGATCATGCCAAGCAATGACAAGCCTGGCTGAACACGGCTGCGGTTTCAGAGCTGGGGTACAAAGCAGGCGCTTATCGCTTATCTCGATTGAAGTAATTAATGCAAGACAAAGGGAGAACAAAGGGATTGTTTGCACAACTAATTGGTCACTGCGGGAGTGTGATGGTCTCAACTGGCCGTGCTCTCTCCTTCTGTATAATACCTCCATGCTTTATCCTTGTCTCCACTGTAATATGGTCAGATCCCCAAACTTTATAGCCTCAAATGAATATATCACCCAGAGTTGTAAATTTGGGTGGATTACCAACATGACCTGGGTTTGAAGGAAGTCTCACTGGGTACACAGGAACTGAGCATCATGCTCCTGCAGATCTGTTTATATTATCTCCAAGGAACTCACAATCATTAACTGACACCCCCAATCTTAATGGCAAAGGATTTGGGGACTTACACTTTCACGATACACTCAGTACCACCATAAATGGATACTTGTGAATTCTCTTTGAGCGTTCGTAAATAATTGTTTAAGGTAATTCCCCTCAGAAAGCACCTGAAATAGCTTCCAAACCCAACCAGCACACCTATGCACCTATTACAATTGCTCACTTAATCTCCCATTTTTCTGCTCCATAAGGTGGCAAATCTTTCACCTTTTTTATTCAACTTAAAGTATCTTTTTTATTCTTTACTCTCCAAAGCAGTTGTTAACTTTCAGTACAAATGGCTAGTAAATAATCTGGCTGGAGCATTGCACTATGTTATAATAATCATTGTCATGAACAAAACCCCACGATTTGTACTTTTTTCTCTGAATTATATCCTTCTTACGAGCCAAAGTTTTATCCCTGGCATCTACATTACAAGGTTTGCATAGCTCAAGAACTATGCTGTTAAACGCCCTCCCATACTCTCTGAGTGAAAGGTCCAAAAGCAATGCCCCAACACCAAATGCTTCAGGCCTCTCCATTGCAGGGGGGATTCTATTTTGACCAACTTTGGGCGCACACCTTGCTGTGCCATATCCTACAACCCAGTGCACAAGTCTATTTTACTGTGTTGAACTCCCCTTGTCGTTTGGGCCTACACTATCCTTCATGGTGTCCCTGTAGTTGAACCAAAGTCAGTTTTTATTCCTATATCGTAACTACTATGACAAGCATTAGCACCTGAAGTTGGCCATGATTTTGGTGCTTTAGAAACAAGCATAGCGCCATCTGTTGGTCTATTCCTGATCTGGGTAAGCAGTTGGTGCCAGCTGTGTACCAGAAGCCATGGATGCAAAGAAGGGCTGGCAGTGGCACACACGGAGGACAGTCTGGAAATGCCATGCAGATAAAGCAGGCCAAGGCCGACAGTTCTGCACAGCTGTGAAACACACTTCTACGACCGCTGAAACAAGGTTCATCAAATTACCAGTCTCACCTCACCTTGCCTACTGCATGGGAATCCCCTCTAAATTGGGAGAAAGTCTTTTTACGCCTGCTTGTGGTGCTGACAACAGGAAAACAGTGGAGGTTATTTTATGACATGATGACAACCAATCACATGGCTGCCACATGCAAGGGGGGTTGTAGTGGTAATATATATACGAACACCAAGGTACTTGAAAGCTGGCTGCTGCAATACAGATATATGTGTAAACTGGACACATGATTACAGATTTGGACATATTCTACTTCAATTTCTGACAAGCAAACCAAAAATTCGGAGATCATCCACATTAGTTTTTATTCTTCAATTCACCCCCCCCCCCCAAAAAAAAAAAAAAAAAATCTGTCTGACATAGGTTGGATTATTACTGTATTTAACCCCTCCCGTATGCTAAAATGTAAAACTTGACACCCTGGGCATACAGGTTTTCACTGAGAAACAAAACATCACTTCTATTCTATAGCATTAAACCAAAACCCTGTACTGAGACATCTCCAAGTCCATTTATCTTTATCACAAGAGATTTGATTCTAATATATGTTTCCAGAACTCTAATATATTATAGGATATAAAAATTCGAAGGCATAAATTTAAACTATCATTATTTAATTCAAATGCAATTTAGATAGAGGTCTTACCCTGCTTGTGTATTTTAATAAAAGCAAATACACTATTCCTTCTCAACACTAACGCTCATCCCATGTGATCAAAATTCCCTGATACATGTTGGCACCGCCACTGAAGTGAACAAGTATCACACTATTTGATACAAATGTTGGAATACATGTATCTTGTATGTATTTTCTACACATGTACTGAACTATAATGCAATATTATGTTATGACAATTAAACAAACAGGGATGGCTTTTTCAGGAAATTTCTCTGAATTTTGTAAATGACACCCAATTAAAATCACAGATATCAACAATTACTTCCTGGAACATTCTGCACAGTTATGTTCCGAATACAGAGAGAGTTTATCACTACATAGTGCATTTCAACTGTTTACATCAAAGGCGCCTGTAAATGACCATAAGTTCCCGAGTCTTATGCAGTCACAATACAAATACACACTTTGCACATAATAATTTTAATCAAGATGACATCTTATAAATATTTTCTCAGTAACTTGACAATGATGAGGAATATGACTAGACTTAAATCCTGCCACAAGTTACCTACCTGCAAGTTATGGTTCAAAGGACAAAAGAGGGTATATTATCATTTGTATCTCTTTCTTTTCTATCCTTTTTTTATTTTTTATTTCTAGAAGTTTTTCAGGTGCATAGTTTCACTATATTTAAAAATTCCTCCAGTAGCCAAGTTTTGGAATTTGGAATTGTCAAGTCATCTACAGATGCCTTCAAGTTTGACTTCTTTCCCTTCTTTTTTGTTATTCTGATAGGTTTAGAATATCTGATAATAATAAAAATACAGTGCCGCTAAAAGTAATTGCTTTAAGTTCTTAAATTTCATTCCAAAATTAAAATTAAACTCAGAAAAAAAGAAGTTTAAATGAAATACCCAGCAATGAATAAGGAGTTGATATAAGACACACAGACAGTAATCAACAAAATGGCAAACTGAAATGCCATCTTGAACGTAATTTGATGTAAATAACACTTGGTGCAGTGCAGGTCTCACCTTGTGTGTGATTATGCATAGCATTTCCTACATGGCGATCTCGGTTTTCATAATCCATTACCTCTTTGTATATTAACTCTGAAAAGATACAATTATACAAATTAAATTTCTTTGAAAAAATGCAGGAGTTAATGTCTTGCAAACTACAACCCATACATGTACAATAACATAAAGGATTCACTGTGCTTTGTAAGTAGCATATAAGGCTTTTCTTTCAATTAGGAAATGCATAGTATATTAAATAAACATCACTTCTTCATCATCAGTTTAAAATGCAAATTTAGTCATTTCTGTATAATGAGCAATAGGTACCTATGGACCACTTCTGCTGAACTTCTCTAAGTTTCCCAGTGGCCAAGAACAACATTACCTGGATTCCCTGTGCCCCATGCCACCTGACTGGTTCATGCATGCAGCACCCTCTGGTGGTAGCTCCAGCTGGTACACACAAAAATGCTTCCCACACTACAGTTATGTTCTCTTTGGAACTGCTGAACCACAGAGACATTGGTTGAGTTTCCAAGTGGTCCACCGTACAAAAGACCATGTAAACATGATGGTTCTCAATAAGAATTAAACCTGGCCTGTGACATGGGCCTCTCATGATCCCATTAGACCAGGTCAATGGTCACCACAATCAGCAATTCTGCTAAGGCAGCTGTCCCCCATGTTTGACAATGAACAGCTTATCCTTGATCTCCATTATAAACAGAGGTGAAAAAGTCATGACTTCCACCTGCACGATGTCAAGATGCTCAACATCAAGACATTACACAGCATGTCCTAAGAGGCAGAAAGGGCCTTGACCTCAAGCGTGCATGAGATGTGAAGACAGGACAGACTGTCAGGCTTCCTGACTGCTCCATATGATTCCTGTATGGTTTCCTTCATCCTGCCCAACAGAGTGCTAGGAAACTGCTGTCCAGTTGAAGCAGCCACCACAGGAAGGAATAAGGGTGACCTGACGCAATATGTGGCCTAAGCCCTCTTGATGTACAACTTTGTGGCCTAATAGAGGGCATAAACACTCGTCTGGCTCCCAACTATCCACATTAACTTAAAGGGAATTCAAGCAAAAACCCTGAAGGAAGCTACCACTTGTAGTTTCTTGTCATGTCTATGGCATTTGTTGCCACCATGTACAAAAAGTACTGTGGGAGGGAGACTGTGATTGCTAGTTCTGCAATGCATTGGAATGCTAAGACTTCCAACTGGAAGTCTGGCAGTAGACTTGTTCTGGCCCTTTTGGCTGGGCAAGCTCTTAGCAACCTCAAGAAACACCAAGATAAAGCTGCTGGTCTTGATTGTGCTGCATCAGGATAATCTTCAAGCTGTCCCTGCTATGCTGATATCTAATTTTTTCTATCAGAGAAGAGTGGGACAAAAAAGCTATCAAATGGTATTGCTCAGTTTGTCCTTCTTGCTCCTCATCTAAGTCTGAGAAATGACAGGAGAGTACTCTGGCAGGACAGGGAGAGGACCAATGATTTAACAGCCAACTTCCAAGTCTTAAGATACGACTGGAAGGACTCATAAGCCCATTGGCTAGCAATTGTTAAATGGCACATTGGGACCAATAAAAAGAGCCACAGAGACATCTTACAATCATCAATTATGCCCACATCATGTGAAGTAACAGGAGCCCAGCATCAGGTCCCAAACCAGGTCTGAAATTCTGACTGGCTGTTAACTCTTTTACATGTACATGTACATGTATTGCCAATTTTGGAAACATTGATGTACCCCAAATTGTCATGACAACTGCCTGCTTAGCCCTTTTACATGTATTGCCAATTTTGAAAACATTGATGTGCTCTGAATTGACATGACAAGACTTACGAGTCATAGTCTTTGAAAACCCCAAACACCCTAAGAATGGTCCAGATCAATATGCCATCCTCAAAATCCTTGGGCACAATGTGCCCACAGCACACCAAATAAAGCTGTTCACTTAGTCAAAAATTTGATACTGAAACAGTTAACCTAAGGAGGTCCTAGGAGGACATCCTCAGTGAGCTCTACTGTCCTTCTGGAAACTGGGCAAGCCACTGAAACTACCTCAACCATAGATAGACATCCACCAACATTGACTGACTACTCAGCTGTATTCCTTGACTGACTACTCAGCTATATTCCTTGCACAGTACCACAAGCAGACTCTACTAATGTTGTCAGAGCCCTAGCTGTCAGATGCAGGCACTGAGTCTGGAGGCAAAGAATCCCAAGAAGCAGCCATACTGACTGACTAACCTACAATACTCTGCTCCTTGCAGAGTACCACAAGCAGGCTCTACCAATGTTGTAAGAGCCCTGTCAGGTGCAGGCAATTGAGTCTGGTGGCAAAGAGCCCTGCGAAAGTGCCTCCAAAGGTATGTGAGGGGGAAGCTGAGTGAACTTTACGACCCAAACACACACACACCCCTGGCAGGCCTTGGTTTCTTGTCATAACAAATCTTGGCTTCTCTCTAGGCAACATTGGATTTAACAGTCAAAAGTGAACATGAAGCATATGGGCAATCTGGCTGCACTAGCTGGTGATAAAGCTGGAGGGTGTTCTGTCCCAGAATAGTCCTGTCGCCTCATGACGTATGCGCATGTTTATCACAAAGGCTTATGGGTGCATCAGGGGGACTCATCTGGCTTGGGGAGTGTTGCAAACAAATACATGTACACAGCCAACACTCAGCGCCAACGTAGACAACTTTCAACTTGGTTATTAGTGTAAGATCAGAATGACTAAAGTCAATAGCTGTGTGTCTCAGTGAACCAGCTCAATAAAAAAGGACATGAGGGCTAAGTTTCCACAGATTGTCGACCAACAAAAACAAAAGGAAAAAATGGGAAGTTGATTAGAAACAGTAGCATACGGCTTGACTCCAAATGGACATCTGTGTGTTCATTGCAATTCAAAGGGGGCATAAAAACTAGATCAAGACCCCACAAAGCCATGCCAAAAGGAGCAAGGACCCTGGCTAGACTACAAATGGAGTCCCGCAGTTTGGCGAAACAAGAGGCCGAATTCTAGCTGCTATACATAAGTTTTATCATCACAGTCTTCATGTTTACCAAAATTTCGCCAAAAAACAAATTATTGTAGTACTGATTAGTGCTTATAAAAAGTTAACACCATGTGATCCTAAAAATCCAATATGGCAGCCATTTCTCCGACGCGATTGTCTTCCCAAGTTACTGTGGTGAACTCTTACGTTTGTAATATTTTCCAGCATACTTTAATCAAAATATTGGATACCAGTAATTTGTCAAATGGTAATTTTGCTTCTGGCACCTACTTTTTGTCTAAAATTATAAAAACTTAAGCCATGCCAATAGCCTACTTGATATGTTTGTGCTTTACGTTACATGTCTCAGAGATAGGTCCCTTCACTTTCCCATAATCCTTTGCAGTATGCTGATACATAATAGGGCTTAAGGGGTATTGCTGATCACCAGCACTGGACCAATGGATTCTTGAAAATTTTGCCACTGGCTACTGGAAAACCTAGAGAATATCAACTACAGTGATCCAAAGGTAGCATCTTATGCACTAAACATTAGCATGTTACAACAAAATGGTACATCGTTACATCAAGGAAAACTGGAATCAATACATGCAACATCATTTTTGTATCTAGGCATGTTGTCAATATATTTTTCATTGTAAATTTTTTACTATTCTTAAAATATAAAGTATAAAAGAATTATGTATCACATAAGAAATCAATAGCCTGACAGCATAAACACTCATATGGAATTATTGATGAAACACGATCTGCAACTTATTGTTAACAATTCCAAATCACATGCAAAAGTTTGTACACAAGGGCTTACAAGTTGTTGATGTCAACAGTTACATAAACAAAGTTAACAAAATATTCCCAGAAAAGATAAAAATATCAACACTAACATACCATACAAAGATTTGCAGATATAAAGGTAAGCTCAACATGAGCAAACACCAAAGCAAAAATGAACCAGAATACCAATACATAGGGGGCTTGGACCCTCACTGTACTGTGTGCACGTGTAATTTTACTCATTTTAATCTTGGTTCACTCCACCATGAGAGGGTACCTGTGATGGCAGTGAATGTATTTCCATGTTATGTTGACAAAGTAAATGAGTTACCATAAGTGCTGCCCATACAGCATTTTTCCAACTGAAGAGAAAATATTCTGGAACTAACAAGCTCACAGATCATTCGATCAATAATATAAGCCTAAGAGATCACACCCCCCGATGGCACTACTGGTCAAGAGGGATGACCTGACCCTTCCCAACCAATCCTACAGGGCAGAACGTGTCTTTTTTTTGACCATTGGTGCCTACTGTAGATCAAAGTTTGCAAGGCTTATTCTACTGGGAACCTGCACAACAGGGCACTACGTGGACACAAGTCTGCACATTAAAACTTCAACCTTATAGCCTCTTAATAATTTCTCCCCAAATAAAGATGAACTTCAAGTCCACTGTTTTAACAGGTGCATACTGGGTATTTTGCATGCGTCCTGTACCAGACACAGCTGGTGACCTGGGCCTAGACAGATCTCATTCATCAGCCACTGTACTTCCATTAACACTATAATTAAGCTACAACACTGAAGCTGGTGTCGTTTGCCACCCATCCAGTCCATGGAAGAGAGGGACAGGACTTGACCAGACTTACCCTTCCATTGTTCAACTGTGTGCTCCTTCTCATCCACTGAGTGGTCATATGGAGCAGGGGCAGGCTGAAAGTATCCGCACAAAGGTCACAAAGGTCAACACACCATGGAGAAACTTCCACACATTTACAATATGTACCTTGGTATTCCTCAACCTCCATAAACATTTTGTTTATACCTTAAAGGTCAAATAAAATTAATGTGTAAATCAATCACAAGATGATTCCAGAAAAGACTTTGAAATGGGCCAGGCCTTGTGAATCAATAGAATAATAAAGCTGAAGTCTACTCACTTCCTGACAAACTGCTAGAGCCATTACATCAAAATAAAAAAAAAAAGAATCATGAAATAACAGGCACTTGAAAGTTTCTTCATATTTAACCCTTAAAGTGCTAATCACTGCTATAGTCGTTTTCTCATTACTGTTAAACATAGAATAGTTAAAAGATTCAAATTCCTCATGAAGATACTTTTCATTTAAATACCAGCAAGCCTAGTTTAAAGCAAAAAGCTGTTGACTCAATCTCAAATCAGCACTTTAAGGGTTAAAGCACTTAACAGGGACATTTTGCTACACTGACATCGGCCCAGATATGGAAATTAAACTTGAAGTTGCCTGGTATGCTAGAGCATCAAATGCTTGCAGTTTTTCTGGAGGGCTAGGATTATGGCCCAGAATGGAAATAAGACAGCAGCCTGTGAAGCCAGTTACCAATGTAAAGCATGCACAACTTTCAGCTCTACGGCCAGGATCTTTGCAAAATTACCTCAAATATACTTTGAACTTCTTTCTATATCACATAAGACTTGGTTCACTCTAATAACAAATGGCTCTTCCATACACATCAGAAACAACATCAAAATTACATTTTTTTTTTTCATTTTATTGCATAAGTTATAGGATAGTAGTCAAAACGAAAGTAATACTGAACCAGGGTCACAAAATTCTGCTAAAATAATGAGCTTTTATAGTGAGAACCATCACTAATTTGTGATCTCTCAAATACTGATTCCTTCACAGGAAGTACCCATTACATGAACATTACTCAGCAGAGTACACAGAAAGGTGGTCTTTGAAGACTGTTTGCTTCTATATATCACTGAAATGTCAAAAAAAAAATGCACTTGGCTCTATACTCACTCCATTGACCTCACTCTCATCATACCATACATTTATGTATGGGTGCATGAGTGCTTCATCCACCGAGATCCGTTTCTCTGGGTCTATGACCAGCATTTTGGACAGTAGATCCCGTGCCATACTGGCCTTGAGCCCACTATGCTCTGAGCTATCTGGTGGGAACAACACATCAGGGAACAGTTTTTCAAACGGATAGCCCGCATATTTTGGCCTATTTTCTACATAATTCCTAACTGTCGGTTGTAGCCTCTTCATAAAATCTTGTGAAGGTGTGCCTAGCTGTTCTATAATCTTGTTCCATTGGTCAATGTCTGTAGAGCAGCATGGTTAAGGAATACACAAGCAAAGTAAGAAAGAAAACTGATACATAACTGAGACTACTGCAATGTTTGCATATGTATTGACATGATCTGGCGTTGAGGGTGTTGAGGCTTCCCAAGAGGTATTTGCATGATAGATTGTTAATTTTTTTTTTCTGTGAACTGTAAAATGAGATTAGTTTTGTCACATGGTTTGTGATTATCTCCCCATGTTATTTCCACTCCAATTTTACACCATAAAGTGTCACACCCAAAAAAATCTACAAACACACTTTAAATCAAAACAACCTTTTGCTTTATTAGCTTCTGTTGTGGGCAATTGGAACAACGCTCTTAGTATTCTAGTTATAGAATGCCTCAGGAAGCAGACATCACCAGCTTTTCCTTATTTGGAAAGACTGATCCTTTCAAACAGAGATCTTTTTGAAATCACATCATATTGACAAAGGTATGAATGTCAGGCTACTGCCACATGTAAACAAATGCATGTGTTTTATGTGGTAACCACAATGGCTGAACGTAGTATGTAAACAGGCTCCAGCATTTTTTCTGCAAGTCCCTGATGAGATGCACAGGCATTGAAACTAGTCAGACATTCACTGAAGCCTCCATCACGGCTACTTGCTTTAGTAATTTACCTCATGATTTTGTGATTATACACTTTTTTTACCTAGTCAAGAATTATGATAGTAATTTCAGCCTTAAACATTGGCTGAGCAATAATGCTCAGTCTTTGTCCAACATGATTATGATCCCCCTTATGGGTCTTCATGCATTTTGTACCATATTCCAGCAATATCATAAAGAAACTAGAGGGCTGCCTCAAACAGCCCATGCTCAGCTGACCTGGGCTTGTCCCACAAAATCAAGGTTGTAACTGAATAGACCTGGGTTGAGCTTTGGCTGAGTGCATATGACATTTAGAAGTATTTCTAAGACGGACAACTGAGACCCTAAATGCTCAGCCTGACAAGCAAGTCAGTTGAGCTCAAAATCGCAGTGAACAAATTATGAAAAAGAATCCAAAAATCACTGGAGCATGACCATTTGAACACACCTGTGAGAGACCCAGCGAAAGTACATTGCCACCATGTTTGAACTCAATCTGGATGACAGTTTCGGAGATGTTGAAAATGTGAATTAGCATTAGAATGTCCATTGGCTTACATAGTAATCAATAGGAAAGGTGCATTTACTCATAAGTATCCAAACTGAAAAAATCGTTAAGAATCAGGAATCCATAGCAGTGTCACCTTGTGAACAACTTTGTTTGACCCTTCCACAAGGAACATATCCACAAAGTTTCAGCTTAATCTGAGTGACAGTTCTCGTGAAGAAGTCAAAAATAGTGAAAACACATAAAAAATAGAAAAAAATTGCAGTGCTACATGGTGAAAAAATTAAGAACTAGGAGTCCCTAGGAGTGTTCCTGGGTGATATCAAAGCTATCTGAAAAGTGATTTCCGAGAAGATTTTTTAAGATTTTCCCCAAAAAACAAAAAAAAAATTTATAAAAAATACAAAATTCACTAGACTGTGAACATTTGAACAAACTTGGTAGAGATCTACCCAAGGTACATTGCCACCAAGTTTGACGTGAATCTGGCAGACAGTTTTGGAGGAGAAGTCGAAAATGTAATTGTGAATGGAGGTCTCCTTTGAAACTTAAAAGCTTCAAACACTATTCCACCATACCGACACTGGTATAAACATGTAAATAGTCATACAATTTTTAGCACCATAAAGTTGACTAGAGGTGTTATGAGGTAAAGTGTACTAAGGTATTAGCTGGAAGCCACCTTTCCATTATACTGGATGAAGATTGAAAAGAAAGAAATCCTGCAAAAAGTGAGTATGATCATGGTTTTCCGACTGTGAGTATGATCATGGTTTTCCGACTTAAGACGGACTGGAGAAAATTCTCTAGGTGGGTTAAGTATATTTTACCCTGGGTACTTTCCCTCTTACCACTCTAAACACTGAGAATTACACTTTGTCATTTCAAGCTCCATCTTGAAATAGTTTGACTAATGTTCTTGAGTTAGTGTTATATTTACTAGGTGTTTGGTCATATCTCTGGAAACATTTCCACCGAGTTTTGTGGACAGACGACAGAAGATGAATGGCTCAGCCTCCTAAAAGATCAGCATGACTAGAAATCAGCTGAGCTAAAAACTGTTCATGTTTCAAAACATTTTGATTTAAACATTGTGATTTCAAAGTAATGTAAAATGATTGTATACCCCTCCCCCGTAAAAAAACACAAACAAAACAAAAAAAATATTACTTCTACCTCACAGATGGAATATATGGGTGTAGAGGTGCATGTAGTTTGATTTCCAGTCGGATATACATGTATATGTACTTTTTCTGCACATATGTTTCTGCCAATAAAGTTTTTGCTGGAAAATAGTTGTATCAGAATGAAAGCTTCCACAAATTTATGCATTTCATCTGAATGTATATACTGAACAGATGTACAAATACACTGCTTTACTAATGTGGCCATCACAAAAAATTCAGAAAATCTGAACTGAAGATGTGTACATGTAAATAGTGCATTTTTCAGACTGTAAATACACAATATACTCAATAATATGGTGAACCAGAGACATAAAGATGTACATGTACTAAGAAGGAAAGACAACGCTGAAATATTTGGTTGAAATTGCAAACTTTATCCTCAATCTGTGTGGTTAAATGTATGCCCATAACAATCGTAATTTTACATGTATATAAAGCTTGGCGCTGACATGGGTCACCATCACGCTCATAACCAGCAAGGGGGATCTATACCTAAAGCTATACGAGACAAGGATACGATCTGAGCCTGGAAACATAACGCCTCCTCTGATCATTTCTCCCATGATACAGCCCACTGACCAGATGTCCACTGAAAACAAGAAACAAAGCTGTCCTCACACACATCTGTTCTGTACATCTACAGCTGTACAGACACAGGCAGCTATAGAAATATATGTTCAATCAAGTAGGCAACAAAGAAATACAAATTCTAAGCATATCAAGTGCTGCTAACTGAGAACTATATTTTTTCAAGTGAAAGATATATCTTAACTCATTCCACCCTGATAGAAGACCGAGTCAACAGCTTTCCTTGGCATGCTCTGGGTGCATTGCACTCAGAGCGCGCCAAGGAAAGCTGTTGACCACGGGCATACAATTTGGAATGATCTTCCATGCAAGTTTCATCGAAACTTTTGAAATATAATCCATAAATTAGTAAAATAAAATTAGCATGCGGCATTTAGATATTAGCAGTAAAAATATGAGCTTAGACAAGGCAAAAGGCCGTTAAGTCTAGAGGCTAATGTCCGACCGGTTTTGTTGATTTATTCAACTCGTCAGGGACAGTTAGGAAGACTGCCTGAGCTCTTTTATACCTATTTGGAGTTACGCTTGTTGTGTAAAGCAGTAAAAAGTGTCATTAGGGTGGAATGAGTTAATACACTTGACCACAGTAACAAGTTTCGGCCTAAGTTCTTGAAATTAACTGAACTCTTTCAGTATCATGAACAGCAAAAGTTGTGCTCATCTTAATCATACTGATTCCAGATTCCAATATGTCATTAGAAGATCTTTCATTTAAGTACCAGTATGAATGTATTTCTACAAAAAGAATGATTGCGATTAATAGCTTTCCTTAGGCCATTCCTGGTCACAGTACAACTGAGTCATTAGCTTTCCTTGGCACAAGTTGGGCATCTTAAACTCAACCTGCGCCAAGGAACGTTAGTGACCTTGGACATGCCATCTTTACGGATGTAACATATAAATCTCAGCAAAATTGTTTCAGTAACGAGAAATTTAAGTAAAATCATTAACAGAGACAGTTTACATCAAGGCGCTTTTGGGCAATTTGAGTGTGAAAGGGTTAACATGCTTTGGATGCATGAAAGCCAAAGTGGATGAAGGGAAACTGTGGACTCAGTCTACATTATAGCACTGAAAATTCAAACAGCTTTCCAGCTACATATCCCTATTATTATGAGCAACATGTATTGGGCAAGTTTTTTATGATATTGAAAATTGTAAACGCTTACAACACAGAGATTCACATTCCACAAATGTCTAGGATGCTTTCCAAATATATTCAGTACACACAAGCTGAAGAGTATTTGCAGAAAAGAAATGGAAATTGAGGCAACCTTCCACTACCAAAGAGATTTAAAATCTGTAGTCCACCCTGTCCCAGGATCCATTTGTTTAATTGTATGCTAGTCAAAAAAATGAATAGAAGTTTTCAAAACTATCATTCATGTATAATTATCTGTTTTTTCTTTAACATTTTATTTTATTTATAGTTTTCCTCTAGAGCAGTCAAGCAATGTACAGATATTATCTCTACATGTCTTACACTTCCTCTGCCACAAGACTACAAGATTTTATTTACAGTCAGGCTAATATTAGTAATAAAAGTCCATTGTCACCCTACTGATGGACTGAGGAACCAATCAAGAAGCTGATCGTTATCACCTGGATCACTGCCAGTGTGTGTGCTTTGTTGCACTGTATGTTGCTAGTTGCCATGGTAACCAAGATAAACAAATTAAAAATTGGTTAACTTTTATAGCACTAAAACAGGTTTAAGAGTTGGCATGTCTGACTCTAGCATGCTCACCAAAGGAGCTGAGAAAAATAACCAATAGGGAGAGCCACATGGTCATGGTCTGGAGTGGAATGTCTTTTGGAGACACAACAGATCTGGTTGTCATTGACCGCAGTATGATAGCCACATGCTAAAGAAATGAGATGTTGACAAGGCATCTTAATCTGTTGCAGGTAAACAATTCTCTCTCTCTCTCTCTCTCTCTCTCTCTCTCTCTCACACACACACACACACACACACACACACACACACACACACACACACACATGTGATTGCACCCATACATCTGCAGCAACAATGGATGGAGACCTCAGCATCACCTGCATTTAGCCTTGACGTGCTCTTTGGAGCATGTGTGGGTGAGCAACAACAAGGGACTTACCAGTGGCCAAGGGACTTACCAGTGGCCTATTCAGGCCCACAGCATCAGACAGCAACACCAAGAACTTGTTCAGGCATGAAGAGCCATCCCCTGATGGTACTGGCAGTACCATGAGTGGTCTATGTAACCACAGCTTCAATCTTACATTGATGCATGAGGCAGCAACAAACATTACTGAACTCTACCATCTGTTTCATTTTGTCATGTTCTTGTAAATGCAAAATGGGAGTCTGCTGAAAGCAAATCTGTGTTTTTTTATTTGATTAGCACACTTCATTAATTAAAAAAAAAAAACATTAATCACTCCTCATTTTGACCCCCCATCATTGTCAGCCCTTGCTGTTGTCCCTGTGGTCCTGTAGCTGGTCCTTACCATTTTCCTTATACCCCATTCCTAATATGACTTCTGGTGCTCTGTAGTAGCGAGTTACCACATATGGTGTCATCATGAAGCTTGTTCCTGCTGTCCTGGCCAGCCCAAAGTCCAGGATCTTTAGTGTGCAGTCTGACTTCACAACTATGTTACTGGGCTTGAGGTCCTGCAAGCAAAGCAATGCACATAAATCGATCATCGTTATTACTCTTATTGCACATCACCATAATACTCAGCTCTACTCTCCTCTTGTTGCACTCAAATACAGTGTTCTATTCTTGCTGCATGTCAATGCAATGTTCTACTCTTACTGCACATAAATACAATGTTTTGCTCTTGTGGCACATGAATACAATGTTCTACTTTTGTTGCAAATGGATCCAATATTGTACTCTCGTTACCTATAAATGCAATGTTCTACTCTTGTTGCACATAAATATAACATGCTACCTGGGTTTTTATTTTAAATTATGGTAGAGGAGAGCATGTAAAACTAGGAGATGCAAGTAAAATATCAGTAGTGTAACTTTAGGCCATTTTCTTGAAAGCAGAAGGTGCAGGAAGCCTTGTAGACATGCAAAGGTGCTTCCCACCTCCTTATTTTGAAAATCCTATCAACTCTTGTCGCACATAAATACAATGTTCTACACTTGTTGATTAAAAAATGAAATGTTCTGCGCTTGTTGCACATAAGTACAACAGTACAATGTTCTGTGCTGGTTGCACATAAGTACAACAGAACAATGTTCTCTTGTTGCATGTAAATACAGTGTCATGTTCTTGTTGCAAACAATGTAACATCTCCATTGTTAAAATGTAGTTCACATACATCTTAAATCATTGCCAAAAGTCAGTTACAGAGTGGCCTTCAAGAGGATCAATATATTAAGCTGGTAACTTGTGTGTGTATTGGTGCCATACCCTGTGTATTATCCCTGCAGAGTGTAAGTGTTTGATGCCACACAGCATCTGGTACAGGAGATAAGACATCCTCTCATGGTCCAGGTCCATCTGTATCACTTGACACAAGTTGGCATCCATGAGCTCCATTACAAGGTATCTGTAACAACAACAGCCATCCCACCTGATGACATCTCTCTGGTATACACAATCTACAATGATCATATCAGAACTGACACAAGAGTAGCGGCTCCTACTTTCCTATTTTGGTGGAGGCAGGGGGCGGATTTTATTTTCCTGGAACTAATTCAAGTCCTCCTTTTCTGAACACAAATCTTTCCTGCCTAGCTACAAGCCACAGTTTAACCAAAACTTACTACAAATTTCCTCATGAAGCTGGGTCCACATGTCTTCATAAACTCTCCTTCTGCTTACAACTGGTCACACAGGGACTTTTAATTAACCCCTCATAATCAGACTAGTTGGTCAAATCTCACTCTTCCTGTCTTTAAGAGTTGCGATGATACTCTTTGTCAATAATTGATACATATTTTGCTACAAAGCTTTAATACAAGCCACAACTCAAATTGTCTACTCTTCCATGACCATGCATGTTGTTGTCTGCTGTCTTATTTGTAGACCACCATCTAAGCCAGAAGAACTGTGACACATCTGCTTCTGTTCTGCAATACAGCATGGCTACATGTAGCTGCATACTGTTCTTTGTTAAAAATCAAGCCTGTACTATGGATGGTATCACTGACAATATGTCTTCAGAGCCCATGTTTTATCTCAGAATTCTCATTCCTGTGCATGTATTTACTGAAATTGCATGTCATGGTCAAATGTATCATTTTGTTAAAACATATTTTTTAACAATGTTCATGCATTCACATATCAATATATGTATCATGGACCATGTGCACTGCTGTGCATCAGTTAATTATCTAACCCCAAATGTCTTCGGATACATAAATAAGAGCCTCCTTCATAAGAGTGGATGGAAGGTACCATTATACATTGTTCAACCGAGTCAATGCAGATACAAGTGAAAGGTCAGAGATCAAAATTATTGAACGCATTTACAACCAGTTCCTGATTCTATTGCCTGCAAACCTTTAAACTTCTCTAGCTTCTAAAGCAACTGTGGTCAATATACCATAATGGCATTGGTCCTTATATACTGCTACATGCTTTTGTCCAAAATGCAGCCAATTCTGCCTGCCCTCAAAATTCCAAATTTCCAGACTTCCAGAGATATAAAAGTGCAATTATAAAATCAATTAAAAGGCAATCAGAGATTGCTGGATCCATGCCCCCTCCCCTCACTTAAAACCTTGTTAATCACAGGTCCCATTTTGGCATGACTGCAGTCATAGGCTATCATTATGACCGAGATACTTGACCCAGTGACCTAATTTTGTTTTATGACATTCCTTTAGGTCAACATATATGTATGTCAGAAATTTCAAGAAACTAAGTTACGTAGTAAAGGAATTATAGCCCGGGCACAATTTAGTAAGGATATGTCACTGTGACCCAGATACTTCACCTAGCGACCTACCTTTGTTTCATGACACACCTTTAGGTCAAGATGTGTGTGTGTGAAGTTTCATAAAACTAGGCTAAATAGTAAAGGAATAATAGCCCAGACACAACTTTTACAAAGATAGGTCACTGTGACTGAGATGCTTGACCTAGTGACCTACCTTTGGTTCATGACACACCCTTATGTGTACATGCACCTGTGTGTAAAGTTTCATTTATCTAACTTAAAGGACAACGGAATTACAGCCCGAACATGAAGTGTAATGTAGTTTTACATGATTGTATCACTGTGACCCAATTACTTAACCTAGGGACCTACTTTTGTTTCATGACTTACCTTTAGGCCACTGAAGTTTCATGAAATTAAGTTTAGTAGTATAGCAATTACAGCCTGGACACGATCTTAAAAGAATACATGACTGTGACCCAGATACTTCACCTAGTGACCTACTTTTGGTACATGACACACCTTTATATCCAGATGCTCCTGTGTGTAAAGTTTCATTAATCTCAGTTGAAGGACAAGTGAACTATAGCCCAGACACAAAAAGCGGATGGACGGATCCATGGATGCATGGACACATGGACGCACAGAAAAAGCTCCTACTAGAGGAGAGGAGCGCATAACTAGTAAATTTGAGGAGAGTTTGACCTTTCCCCCTTAAATTCAGACTAAGTCAATAGCCTTCCTGATATGCTGCATCTGTCATTCTCATGGTAAATATTTTTTTTTTTTTTGTTGTTGTTGTTGACAGAAGAACTACATGCAAACTTTGAAGATAATATTTGGCATCCACATGCTTTTGGTAAATTTAACCATGGGGCACAATGCATCAATATATTGGTGTGCAACTTGCAACACATTACATGAACCTATCTGGTGCCATTATTGTAGTCTGCTTCCTATTTCAGCTTAAAGTAATATGCCAGAGTCAACAGCTTTCCTCAGTGCACTCTGGAAACATCCATAGAGGCATGGAAAGTTGTACACTTAACAGTCCCCACAAAATAAACCTTTATTTGATAATGGAATGGAAGGTTTTTAGCATTTTACAAATCACAATTTTAATTTCATAGGTATGGTTGGCAAGTTGTTACATTAAAGTATCTAAGGCAGTACAGACAATCCTTGCTGATGGTGGTCTGTCCTGTTACCAACATGTGCATACTCAATTGAATACACAATCTAAGTACATGTACTCAATCATCATGGCAGATTGAATATGTGTACATGTACACTGAACCCATTCCTGGTCAGAGTATGACTGAGACCCATGCCAAGAAAAGCTATTGACCTTGGGTGTACCATCATGAATGGTCTTATATGAAAATCTCACTAAAAATGTTTCCCAGGGACAAAAAAATTGAAGTAAAAACGTTAAGGCAGACAACAATGTACATCCGGGTGCTTTTGGGCAATTTGAGCTGGAAAGGGTTAAACTGCATGTCAATAAAATAATGACTGATCTTTTTCAAGTTTAGGCCATAACATTTAGAGGGACCTGTCTACATTGCACTTTGATTGAAGATGAGAAGTTTCATGTATCAAGGTGAAGTTGAGCAAACAGCTTTCCCTGACATACACTCAGCACAATGCTGTTGACCTGGGCCATGTTATCATGATACGCCTTATCTACAGTTCTCACCACTAATGTTATCTATTAATGGCAAACCTAAGTAAAAACATCAGGTTTCTGGGCACTTGTGATCCATCTGTGTGGCAAAAAAGCTAAAACAGCACATGTATTGGTGCAAACCTGATTCTGCTGACCTTTCCCTCTCCTATTCTGGAAACACCTCACAGCTATAACAATAACCGATCTACTTGGGACGCTGGAGGTTAAAGTGTTTCTTTATTTCCCATGACAGAATCAATTTCTAATCATGGTGATAGTATTTTCTAATTTCAGTGAAATCCATCCACATATAGTACAATTCCAATCAAAATTACTACTGCAGTATCTCCAAAATGTAATGATGTATGACTTGGCCTATCAAACATTCTTACACTCCTTGTAATTTAAACCTTTTCCCTACATATCCAATGCCAATGAACATAATTTTTGCAGAATGTCTACCTGTAATAGGGAAACTATCTTTTTATATCTCTGTTTAAATGTCAAATTGAATCAATTTTGATGATTGATTACATACATTTTATCATAAAACATTCCTTTTGCTTTCAATGTTCCCCGGTGTGCAAGTGATATTTTGAGCATTCATTTATAAGACAAAGTCATTTAGCGATACTGATGGAAATGCCCAAAGCTCATGGCCTCATGTACAATGCATTGAAACACTGTTTGAGGAACTCACAAATGTAGGAATTCATGTAGAACTTACCAATTAAAAAGGACATACATGCATTGGCAAACAGGAACAAAATCTTTTTGCTCAAAATACCTGGGAATGTGTTGCTGTCCATTCTTTACACTGGCCATACTTTTCCTTATGAAAGGCTGATTTTGATTTTGTTTTGTTTTTTGGTTTTAATTTTAGATGTGTACAGACAACAGATCATTAACACCACCACCTCCCCCCCCCCCCAAAAAAAACCCCAACTACTTAAAGACATACTGAAATCTGATGTATTTTTCTGTTTGTATCAATATCAAGTTGTTCGGGAGGCCAAAGTACATGAAGACAAGTATCACCTGGACTGGCTCCACATCCTTTACTTGCAGTAGATACTCAAGGCATACCTGACTGTGCACTTTGTTCCTTTGGTAATACAGTCTTATTACTATTATCACACCTTTTTTCCCCCATGATGAAAAAATCAATTGACAAAACAGTTTCCATCGCGTGACCTTTACTTTCTGCAGTGTGATGCCACAGTAGCTCAATATCTGTGATAGATGTGGCTCCCAGGTACTGCATGTAACAGACGACCAGTCTCCTTGATACAGCAAGGACCAGCCTCATCTGCAGGCGACGGAGGGAAGGGGTCGCCAATAAGGTAACATGACAGACAGTGTTTACTGCATGTAATTGGGAAAATTACCAGCTGTCTAATTGCAGAACCATGTATTTGCACCATTTAACCCAAATCATCATTTTTTATCAGGATACTTCACTTGTGCTCTTACCTGTATGTTTCAGTGACCCACATTTTATTATGGTCTGGGCTATTGCAACTTTGTTTTAACATTCTCATCCATTTTTATTGGACAAAAACATGTCTGAGCCTCAGGCATACTGCGTTTTCACCCAACAGAAGCATGTTTAGCTCCCCAGTTTTGAGCTGTACATCCCAGATGTACTTTAACTCTTTTAGTGCTCAATTATACATTAACATGATTAAATGAACAGCTTTCCCAGGAAGCCATTTCAGTTCCGCAGTTTTGTACTATACATCCTTGATGTATTTTAAATCTTTTAATGCTCAATTATATATTAACATGATTAAATGAACAGCTTTTCCAGAAAGCCATTTTTAGTTCCTCATTTTGTACTGTACATCCAGTCTGTTTAACTCATTTTTGTGCTACAACGTACATTAAATCAACAGCTTTCTTAGACAATTAGAGTGCAATGCACCTTAAACATGCCAGAGAAAGATGTTGACGTGGACCATTTTTTTCTCCAAATATATGCAAGTTGATACTTGAATCAAAGTCTTTTTACAGAGAATTTGAACCTGGAATCATCATGACAATTCAGCTGTACACGACTTTTGTTGTCAAAGGCAATCAAAGAGTTAACAAACTGCATCAAAGTAAGATATGTTCCCATTGAACAATTCCAAAATCGCTGACCAAATCCTTTCCAGTATACCCTGCTTTGTCAAACCACACCATATTTTAAAGATGGCACAGAATTATGCCATGAACAAGGATTATTTTCTAAGTATTCCAAAATATCTTCTTTTTTTTATTTCTGGAGTAAACAATGTTAAAGAGTGGTGGTTTGATCAACAACCTGTTTAACCTTACACTTGGTGCCTAAGAAGAATTAGACTGTATAACCCCAGGAAGAAAAGGGCTAACACATGAAATTATCATTAGACTCTAGTGCTAACAGAACCCATGAAAGTACAGTCCATGTAAAGGGAAACTTATCAATTTGTGTTGTATTTGTGTCTTTTTGTCCAGAACCACTTCCTAGTAGTTATTACCCTATTCCGCAATCCGAACTCTTTACTTTCAATAAGCTAACCTGTCCCTGTCTAACCTATATTGATGGAAGTACTATTGTCCATATTGCACACACTCCTCTGTAAAATTTTCACATAGGCTGTATTAGCCCAAATAAATTAAAGGACCTTCAGCAGGTAACTACTCAGAACATGTTTCAGAATTTATACCCATACGTCTCTTTGAGTAGCTGCTCCTTGTCTAAGCTAAATATTCAGCAAAGACAACCCACATAATAATGAATGAATATGAACGTGGCAAATAATGAATAAACTGAATACATGCAGTTTTGCTTATAAATGCAGAGCTTCACTATGAAAGAAGAATACCAGAACAAATGTATTATGTGTGACCACAAATTATGAAATGACTGCCACATGTACCACACATAAGAAGTTGGATCATCTACACACAAACTGACACCCCAAATATCATGCACACCCATTTCAAGACCATCACTGTACTACACTAACAAAGATTTTAGAGGTATTTACCGGTTATGCTTCTATTTTTCATCATTATTATAATTTTTTTCACCACAGCAGAGGGCCTGTAAAGCTATGGAATGTACGTATGAATTCATTGTAATTTTCAAACTTAAGTCCCTGCTTTTTACCTACAAGTTTGTGTACAACTTTCACAGCAATCAGAGGAATAATAATTAAACAGTGTAGCATTCTATTACCCTGGGATCATGTGCTGTCAATAATTCAAGACAGTGTACATGTATTATAACCCAGTAGAGTAACACATAAAGAGTGGACCCCGTACAGTCAATCATGCATGATAATGCTAAAACTCTCATGGTGGTCTGGGCTAATTTTGCCATCTGCCATCCCTGGACAACTAGAGCCTCATACACTCTGAAACTCTTTACATTCTGACAGAAATATAGCCTGTATATTTTACAGCACGGAAATCAATGAGAAACTGAGTATTGAGGGGTTCTTCAAAATTCCTGCTTTTCATTTCATAATTCTAATGCCAGTTCTATGTCATGTTCAATAAAACTGCATTGGATGGTTTGTTTTTTTTTTTTCATCATAGCTCTCTTTTTAATTAAGTTTCTCATGATCCTAAAATCGTCTGTGGTATAATGCAGTTTTGCTTTCCATTCTAGCATTGGCTTGATGAGGGATACATCTGTATTGCATACTCATTCAGAACCAAAGAACTCATGTTACTGCTCATGTGGTCAATTAATTACCATAATATTGCTTATTACAAGGCATGCAACTAAGCTGTTATAATTTCACAGGTAATATTGTGAAAATGTCCTTAATCTTCTCTTACATCCGTCCAATAATTTGTGTTGGGAGAGCGCTATAAATGAGTGGTTGTATTTGCCACAATGTCATGCTATCATCACAGACTTTACCAGCGGTGCGGCAATATTGATAACTGCAAAGTCAATACTTCCCTGGTGGGCTACAGCAGTACACATGCAGTTCAATGAACTGCCAGATTTCTCCTTTTTGTGTAGAGAGTTGATTTATCAGGATAATAATGCAACCAATTACACTCACAGTTGAGAATGGATGGCTACCTGAGGGTTCTAATTAGTACCTACTTTTAGATAGCAAAATGCTGTCCTCACAAGAAGGTTGGCGGGTACAAATTTCTTGGTACCTACTTGCCATTTTCATTTGTGATGGTTTGATCCACTTTTACCCAGTTTCAGCTTATCAGGTGTTATGACCTTAAACCTGTGGGACCTATTGCCAATATGCAAGCACGCAACTCTTTCCCTATAAAAATTACAAGCTAGTAGTTGGTCATCTGCTTCTCTTGAAACTTTTATGATGCAAATCAGCAACTTCGTGCTGACATACACCCAAGTGCTTCCACCTCAGGTCCTACATTCACCTATTACTTTGAAGAGTGAAGACTCTAGTCACACTTGGCACTGAAAGAGTTAAATAGTGTAATAACCGGTATCTGTGGGTATGTCTTACCAGGTCAGCGTGCCCCAATATATGTCACCACCTTTCCTTGGCATGTATTGTGCACTAACTACCAAACTAATGCCAAGTATAGCTCTTGACTCAGTCTTATTCTAACCAGGTGACAGATCTCTTTAATTGATCTGGGTGGTATTCACAAAAAAAAAAAAAAGTTTTGAAGTTAAGTTGGAAATTTTTTAATTTTGTATAAAAGGAATAATTGTTAATGTAGATTTTCAAACTTGAGTTCAACATATTTCTTGTGAATGCCATCATCATTGAATTTTAGACATTCTCAGATCTCATTCTTGACCATGAAAAATTGGGAAACTTATCATATGATCTGCTATTCAAGTAAAAAAAAAAAGTTGCAAAGATTTTTCTTGCACTTGTAAATTTTTCCATCACATATAATCAAGCAAAGAGCACTGGTCTTGTTACTTCTGAGTTTGTTGAATTATGAACAACTCTCCTTCTTGTTACAAGAATTGAGCCTTGTTTACCCTGAGGTTGAACAGAACTCACTGGCCTCTGATGAGTCGAGTTATGGATGAAACCGGTCAGGCATAGTGGCACATCATGTATCTTCCTTCATCAACACTTGCCTTTTCTTTCAATTGCTAATCCATAATAAATCCTAAATAAGCTGTTATAGCTCCAGAAACATCATTTGATTATCAAGGTCTCTGCCATTTTGACAGGCTGTTCAGCCACTGAAATCCCTCCCTCTGTAATTTTGGCCACCACTACCATATTTGGGGCCACAAGCATCTCAAAAGACAAAAGGCCTATGTTGCTTGGAACAACTTTTGTTGCATACATATGGTTTTTTACCACACATTCCGCTGTGCCAGATCTAACTGTATAGGAAGCACTGGGCAAATAAATTATGAATGTCGAAGACAGGGAGCTGTGTGGTTAAAAGGCTGCAAGAGCCCAAAACTGTCCTTGACTGGTTCATCCTTGACTAGTCACCTCAGATCAGCTTACAATAATGCCAACATTGTTGGTGCCCATACAGGAGATGTTTCTTACCTTGCCTCTGGCTACATGTGGCTACCCACCACACATTTTATTCACATCCTGCAGCAAAAATCTAACCCTTCCCTACTTATGAAGCCAAGAAGCTTGTATGTCTTAAATGCTGCCTACTTATATATATCTTCAGTGAAGATGGATTTAGAATCAAATAGAAAGAGCTTTGACATTGTACCAGGTTAAGAAGTCACCCTGTTTTGCAAGTTTCTGCGTAAATATAAGAAAGTCACATTAATAACCCATGTGTGAGTTTACAACAGCAATGGCTTAATTGGCCTGTTGATAACTGAATACACAAGTTACCACCCAGTGGTCTTGCTGGAGTCCTGCAAGGGTGTGGGTATTTTACAAAGAAATAAACTAGGAAGACATGCATTTGCCGTAAAAACTGCCCACAGAAACCAGGGATACACTTTGTATAAAAAATGTTGAAACGAAAATTTTTCAGTCACATTCCGTGCTTTACATACTTAAATTCTGTATTGCTCAGTCAATGGTGGAATATACATTTTATTCAAATTTATCAAAGTTTGCAGGACTTTCTATTGTTCTTTGTGTTTACTCATGCATTTCACACACATACACTATTAGTAAGTTTCATCATCACCACAATGGTTTGACACCGAGTACATGTATCCCATGACCACGATGGTTTCAAACCATGTATCCTATATCCACAATGGTTTCATACCAAATGTCCCATAACCAAAATGGGCTGGAAGCCTGGAACCAAGTGTTCCATATGACAACAATGGTTTCAAATCAAGTGTTCCATGAAAACAATGGTTTCAACCAAGTGTTCCATGACCACATTGGTTTCAAACCAAGTGACCCATGACAACAATGGTTTCAAACCAAGTGTTCCATGACAACAATAGTTTCAAACCAAGTGTTCCATGGAAACAATGGTTTCAACCAAGTGGTCCATGACCCCATTGGTTTCAAACCAAGTGTCTCATATCCACAATGGTTTAAAACCAAGTATCTCATATCCACAATGGTTTCAAACAAAGTATTCCATAACCAAAATGGGCTAAAACCAAGTGTCCCATGACCACAATGGTTTGGATCCATTTTGGCCCCATCTCAGCTTGGTTATTCCTGAAGTTTCATCACAGCAAACGACATTCATTCAAGTTCAACCAAGTCCAAATAATTTTTAAAATTGGTGAATGTTTTATTTCTTGGCCTCAGCACTTTGAGTCTAGTAGGCAACAGTTCAACAGTAGGTCAAAACAATCATACTTACACATCTTGGAATTCTTCTAGAGTCTTCTGTGGAGTAAATGCATTTAGTAGACCAATAATCTGAAGAAAAAAAATAATCATGATAATATGTTTAAACACATACTGTCTCATGTGTCATTATGTTGTACATATTACATGCACCAGGCATTTTACCTCTGCCACTGTCCCTCCATGTTCCATTAAAGACTGTTAAAATAGATGCTATTGATAAACTTTTCACATTTTTGCCCATATTTTGATACACATGAGGCCATCATGCACAAGTGCTCACATAAGACATGGACTATGTGGGGTATTTTCTCCAACACTTTTCACCACTGCACATGCAAACATTTAGCCTAATTCTCCAATGTAGTGCAATTGGCCTCTTGTCAGTCTTGTCTTTGATGATCCTGATGGAATCAATGATGCACTTGCTGCAAGAGATACATGTAATCTGAATTTCCAAGAAAAACTGATAAGATTTGTTTACTCTGACTATGTCACTGGCATACTTTCTTGTTACTGTCAATTCAATGGTTTTCATGGTAGGCAATAAGGTCATATTATATCCAGTAATGCAAAAGGGTAACTACATAAAATACAGCTTCATACATTATGACTTGACTGTGTTGCACCAAAGGCAAATTGTTTTACATGTACCTTGTATTTCCATTGTATTAAGGCTGGGGAAGCATGTCATAAGTACCTTAATCTTAAGGTATTGCTGTATCTGAGGTCACCACATAATAACATTCCCAGAGTTATATCTTCACCTCTTCCCTGTCGCTTTTCCATATTATGAACATTTTTATGCATCAGTGTGTCAAAGTTCAAGATGTTATAAGCAAACCTTGTAAGGCTGGTCATAACTATTACAGTGAAAACTCGTTATAACGACACCATCTGTTCCCGAAGAAATGTGTCGAATAACTGAATATGTCAGATGAATAAGTCAGATAACAAAGAAAATATACCTTTTCCCATAAAAATTTGAGTCATTATATTGAATATGTTGGATATCTGAGTGTCGTTATAATGAAGTTTCACTGTACCAGGCATTTTAGGGACATGACCCAGCATTTGGCACCCAATCCTGGGCAGCATCAGTGGCTAGCCATTGGTCACATTGTGCTTCTATTGCTACAGTCATGCACACTGCCTGTGACCAACAAACTTAAACAAAAACTCAACTTTTATTTCATGTTGGTTTTCATTTTACAGACAATATCAGCTCAAAAGATTAAATTCTATCAACAAATTGTTGTAAATAAAATACAAAACACGGAGATATCTTACATAAAACATTTAGATGTACTTCGAAAGTAAATGTAAGTACAAGGAGGCGTCATTTCATAAGCAAATTATAAAACCACATTCACACACAATTTGATCTGATACTGAATTTGATACTTAAATTAAATTGATGTGCTTTTGATCCTGAACTACTTAATCCATGACTTAGCAGTTGATCAAAACTTTCAGGATTAACCAATCTAGGTCCTTGGCTGTACATATAATATGAAATTTGTGTTTGAAATTTCTATTTCATCAAATTAATCTGAGTTTGATCCGCTACTTTATCTTAAAATCTGGATGAAATTAAGATTAAACCATAATCCTATAATATTACTTGTAAATTTCGTGCAATAGCCATGAAAACAGAGATTAATTCACACATAATTATTAATATGCTATTGGGCCCACCATTAAGTTGCCTGCAAAGCAAACCAAGTTCCATTATACTACACTTGGAGTAGACAAAATACACAGCTTGGGTCTGCTTTGGAGGCAAAGCATTAAGTAATTTGAGATAAAACAAGTTGGTTTGAATTTTGACCCTAAATTCAGTCCCAGATTTAGATTCTTTGTGAATATGGCCACTGTCTATCGCTATTTGTCAGTTTTCTACTTTGACTAACAGACCCAATAAAATTATCATGATGCTTTCATTTCATAACATTAATGGTTGTGTCAAATGAATCAGTACTGTCATGTCTGTGTGCCACTGAAATGTGGTATATTGACATTTCCAAGTGTTTTTTTTACTAGTATCGGCCTTTTTTTTCTGTGCATGTTTTTCTCGGAAACCCAACATATAGAAATGTCACCAATATAGCATCAATGCCTGAATATTACAACTCAAACATCACACACACTCTGGGAGGAACTTCCAATGAATTTATCATGTAACCATGCAATAGGATGTACAGTTTTGGGATAGGATTTGCAGTTGAGATGAAATTTTTAGATACAAAATTCTAATATATAGTTGAAAATGGGTGCACATTTAATTCCTGCACCATAATACTACATTTTCTGCTAAAAATTGATGGGACTGAAGTCCCTTTGATAAAACATTTTGACCGCATGGAATTTCAGCAGAATCTCCTTAATGTGAAAGTGGCCGACAGATCATGTAAACATGCTTCCTGTGTGATCATTATTGACCATACATAACATGCCCTGCATCACAATTCAGTCTTGTAACATAAGAGTGAGCACTTCTTGAGATACATGTCTCCATTCCTTTCTGATGTTACCCATTATTTTAGCAGCAGCTTCTCTATCCATGCACCAATGATGACCAGGGCTGGCTTTGTCATTCGTCCGTACTCTATTATCATATACATGTGGTCCCCCTTTTGAGCGACCACCCCTAGCGCAGACCAAAAAGCAGTCGTATAATGCAGGTGGTCGCTCTTTGGAGGAACCCCATATGCATGACCTCAACAGCTCAACTCCTGGGCAGCCTTTCCCTTGTGGTAAGGAGGCACACAAATTCCTTTCACCACCAGTTCATCATGATCTATTACATATGCTTTGTAAAGGAATCCTTTATTAAATTTAACAATTACAACCCAAACATCTTTATTTCAATAAAGAACTTTTGTCTCGGTGCTGAAAGATGTGTGTCGCAACTTGAAAATATTTGACGGTCATGGGTTTTGTCTTTTTCCCCATTACGGTCAATGGGCCTGATGCGTTACCCGGTACAGAGCCTTTTTGCTTGCGAAGTAATGAGCTTTAACTGTCGTAAAATTGTTTTGATGGCATAACTCACTGTCTTAACTTTATTCTACACGTTCGGTGGAGCCTAACACACCGTAATTCACAAGTTTTAGATCAAATTAAGACTCGCCATTTTCCCACAGCCACCTCATGTGTTATGGGTGCCATGTTGTTTACCTCGATCTGAACCGTGGTAAAAATAAATCGACCCACTTCGTCAGTGTCGGTCACTGATTCACGCAGCAGTGCAGGCAAGCACATGTTTGATCGGGGTTTCAATCTAGTGAAAGTTAATTATCATCGTTCATTTTATAGAATATACTATAATAAATCATCGTTCAATTAGAAACGAGAACACTAAATAATAATATTTCTGTGGCTTTGCGCTTATCTGCCACTCTTAGGTTAGGTTTCGCATGCAAAAAAGCAATGACCACGTGGGTTGTTCCAGACATTTCCGGAGAGCGTCGGCATCCTTCGTCATGCATTTGGATTTGAATCATTTCAAGATGGATAATGTAAAGGATCATGAGTGTGATGATCAAGTTCCTATCACGAGTAAATTTCTGCCAATCAATATGAAGTTTAGTTCAGAAAACAATCCATAGTATCCCAGCAAACAGAGAAAAAATATTGTGGTTGAAATCCTCTTTAGATCCGCTATGGAGAGGCCTGATACATGCGGAGTGTGCCACATTCACAGCCATTGTAAAAATGTAAATAAACGGAAAGATCCTACGCTCGAGAGAATCTGAAATAAGGAGGAATAGATAGATTGATCAAATTAAAAACTTTTTTTTGAAAAGTTACTGTAGAAGGAAATCCTTTCTTGTTTGCACTAACCAAATTTGACAAGAATCATGTCAATTTTAAAACAATGGGTGAGTTGGGTGCATGTATTTTGTTGGTCGACTTCAGGCATGATGACCGGATATGGCTCAAATTTGTGTTATGTGGCCACAAAATCTGTTCATTTTGCATGGTTGCTGGTCGCGTTTAACAGGTGGTTGTTCATGAGAGGTAAATTATTAAAGAAAAACAACTTTGGCAACCAAATGTGGTCGTTCAAACCAGGTGGTCGCTCATAGGAGGGGTCGTTCAAAACAGGGACCTGTTTTGAGACCAACCCCAGGCGCGGATTTAGGGGGAGCGCCGGCAGCGCGCGCTCCCCCCCCCCCCCCCACCGCCCCTAAAAAAAAAAAAAAATTAAAAGAAAAAAATTCTGGCACCTCCAAAAATTGTTGGTCATCTCCGGTCACACGAGAAAGTATAGGGGGGTTACCCATTACATCTTTGGTCCGAGCTTTCCGAATCACCAAATTTCAAAGACACAGAGTCGATTAATCAACGTGGTGTCAAAGAACCTCAGGCTGACAGGCACAAAAACAACAAATACTGCAGCGCCCTCCGTTGGGTGCAGGAAGACTGGTTCCCAATGTGAATGCATAAGCCAGAGAAGCGAATCGCAAGGAGCCAGGCTATTTTACTTCCCGCCATGCATTGTAAATTTCCGGTTTGACGTCATAAGTTCGGGAAAGTTTGCCATTTAAACTTGGGAATTTACATGTGCGTCCAATAAATAGATAGAGAGACATTATTTCTTACAACTGTTTTGACTGTGTTTTTGGAGATAAGTAACTAAATGAAGCAGCAAACAGAACTGCACAATGGATATACGTATCTGCAGTTTGTTTTGGTTCTTTCAGCAGAGTTACCTCACTCTAGTTTCCTCTAATAAGCAAGGTGATAGATAAATGATTTCATGACTACTAAGCATTACTTTTGCTGGTGACTGAAGATTTACACTTTTTACACATTTGTGAATTCAAAAAGCACATGTGTTTTTCTAAAACTTGTGATATTGGAGACATTCCTCTGAGAGGAATTAGTTTAATTTGTTCATGGTTAATCATATCCTGTATTGTGGATTTGTAGCATAGTAATATATTTTGACTTCCTTAGAACAATTGAAGTAATTTTTCAGAGGCTTAGTTTTATAGTTAGTTAATGATTAGAAGTATTTAGATGAATCTTCAGTGGTACTGACTGAATGTGATAAGTGATTTGTAAATCCTCATCCACATTGTGGATTTGTGTCTTACTCAGTGCAACTCGGACTATTCTGATTTCAGACAGATCATTTTAAATATTAAGTAATCAGCTGGTGCTGATTGACAATTTGTACTGAGATTATGTATTATATTTACTTTAGCTGATTTGTGAAATCAAGCTCTAAAACATATATTGTGGCATTATGAATCTAGTTCAAAACATTCCTCTAATTTTGTAGTTTTATTAGTTATTTGATTTATTGCTTTTTTGTCATTCAAGTAGTTGTGTGGTGCTGCCTAAATTGTGATCTAATTGTAAAATTATTCCAGTGTACAGTTGCAGGCTTCAATGTTTTATAGTTACACATGTTCATAAATGTTGGCCACTTCATGTGTCCTCCTTGTTTTTTTGTTTTTTTGGACTCAAATTCATTTGACAAGTGTCACATAACAGTCAAATATATTACCATGGTAACTACACATAGTTTCCTGTTCTGGAGAATTTGTGAATTCCAATGACAATTGAACAGCAGATGGAAGCTTTGGAAAATAAAATCCTATCTAATGGTTATCAAAGTTTTATTATGGGACACTGACATCCCAAATGAAGATAAACCAGACATCATATCTCTTACAGTGGTCCCCTGTATAAGGCCCCTCTCACCAGAGGCCACTCCTCTTGAAAAGTCACCATTCTTATGCAGAAAGTGTAACATTTTATTATCTATATTCCCCCTCCAGAAGGGGCCACCCCTCTTTCAAGGCCACTTTTAGGCTGCATTTTGGGTGCCTTGTAAGAGGGGAGCCACTGTATTTTATTGACAGAAAAAAGCAGTTTATGCCCCTTTAAATGCATTAAAACCCTGGAGCTTCGGGGGGCTCTGCCCCCCTTAACCCCCCACCAGGGCTCTGCCCTGGACCTGCCGGGGGCCTGGGCGGCCCCCAGACCCCTGGCCTTACTTGCTATGTTCAGCTCCCCCCCTTGACAAATCCTGGATCCGCACCTGAACCCTAGGGCAGCCTAAAAAGTGGTCACATAAGGCAGGTGGTCTCTCAATGGAGTGGCAATAACATGGGAAAGATAACAAATGGGACTATGAAAATATGGTCCTAAAAGACAGGTGGTCTTTCATTACAGTGGTCTCTCAAAACAGGTTTCACTGTACATTATATGTGTGTTGCTGACTAAGAGAAAAAGCCGTTGGTTTCAGTCTTTCATTCTACACCTGCAATTAATCACAAACACGCACTGAAATGGTTTCATAATTGTGCTGCTGAGACAGTCTGAACAGAACCAAAATGTCAACCCATGTGTTGCCCTGCTGCTGTAGTCCACTCTACTTGCTCCAAGTATATGAGGTGGTCCTTGTTTTGTAATATCTGTTTAACTCATTCCATACCAGTCCCTGATATTTCCGTATATTTACCCAGATTTAAGACGGCAATCGCATATTTAAATTCTTCATGAAAAGAGCTTTCGTTCAAGTACCAACATGCCTATAGTCTTAAGTCAGTGGTTCTAGCATTGCCTGGCAAGTCATGCTGCTGCTGCTGCAAGGGCAGCTGCAGCATGACTTGCCAGGCAGTGCCACAACCACTGACCAAGGCCTGTGATCATGGTATGGAATGAGTTAATGAGAGACCACCAAGCTTGAAAGACCATCTTTCCCAGTATAGTTTTATAACCATTTTGAATGTGTTAACATCCCCTATGAAAGGCAACTTGGTTGCAAGACAGGGGAATAATATAAGCATTGATGAAAGTGGCCTCTAAGTTCACCATGTTCAGTGCAAATTTTCATGAAAAATAACATGGACAATGTTCTCAAATCATATATCCAGTTTGTAATCATATCACTGCCACCTGTCAACATCTTAAGACTACAAAAACACCAGTATGCCAGGTAGGTGTACATTACTGTACACTGTAACACGTCTGATAGATTAAACATGTATGAACACTCAACTTCATACATACTCGTTTGGCTTTTGATGCCTTTAACTAAAGGATTTCTTCAAGGCATACAATCTGTGTTTCAGGCCCAAGAAATGCACAGATTGGTGGAGATGAATTTGTTCTTGCACCATTGACAGCTTCTCCTGCTGCTTGTCATCAAGACATGCCTTTTAACATGTCCGCATTTTGTATATTTTGCATGATTTGGGATCAACCACATACACGTACATGTAGGCATGACTTCTTGTGAAAACATGAATAGGAAACTATGCAACCAAGCAGAATTTTAGGTTTACAAGGTGTTTCCCACATGTATGGCTTCTCAATTATATTACCCTTTTACCATCAATGAATTTTGACAACTCAGGGTAGCTAATCACAATGCGATTTATCCAAGTTGGAATGTACCGTGTTAATTGAACTACACTGCACCGAGTAACTCTCATATGTGTATCCGAAGTGACTGATTATTGTCCTTTTCATCCTTCCTACACTTTGTATGTAATGTGTACATGTACTAGCTTATGTATATAGGCACACTGCACATTGTATGAATAAAGATATGATAATAGTAAAACGAGTTGCCATGCCACTGTCATATCCAGCCATAAAGCAACTGCTATGGCAAACCATGTATCATCTCTGTCTAGTTATATGGCAACTGGCTTAACATGCCACCATTTTTACCAAACTACAAGGCAACTGCCATAAAGTAGACCATCTCTACACAGCAATAAAGCAATTGCCATAATATACTTCCTCTGCACCAAGCAATAAGGCCAACACTTTTAACCAAAAAAAAAAATTTTTTTAAATATATATATATATATATATATATATATATATATATATATATATATATATATATATATACATATATATAGGTTCAATGCTCACTTTCCTATAACAGAAAATACAGAATGTGCTGAAGACAATAACCTTTCTCTATTTGATTAACAGCTGCAAAGAACAAATGGGACATATTAGTGGTACCCCATCTATATTTTCATGATATAATCATTTAAGTCCACATATTTAAAAATATTTCTGACAAATTGCATTTGAATCAGCTGGGTTGAGATAAGACAAGACAATAATGCATTTCCCTCTCCCCTTTCTCAAAATTCTGTTTCATCTTTACTCCTTAAATAAAGCAAAAGAATACAAGGGACTAGATAAGACAATACAATGTTGTGATTTCTTTCTTCCTGGTCTTTATACTTTATTTCATAATAAAGTAAAAAAAGAATTTACCATTAAAAGTCCCTGTGGCTTCTAAACAAGTACAATGTGTTTCCCCTTCTACGGGAGTAGAACTTTCCTAGTTACACACGTGCCTACACTGCTTGTCTTCATGTACAAGTGAGTGTTTAAGAATATGGCCTCATCATCATGATCCATTCATGATATTGACTGTTTACACCATACTACATAAGGCATCACAGCCATTATCCTCAGTCCCTGAAGAGCCACACTACTGGTGAAACCGGTTGGACTACCAACGGCCATTACAGGGAGTTCTTCACTAACCAAGTCTTTTTTTCAACTACATATACTCTGACATGGCACCATCTCCATCCAACCATAAAGCTCATGTTAAGACATGATATGCCCTCATGTCAATCTAGTCTTTAAGAACCTGGCATAAAATAGCCTCCTCTCAGCCAGCCAGAAGACATAATGAACTGGAACCATTTAAACTCAGTAATAATGCCTCATGACATGACCTTATATACATCTGTCCATGATGCATGATAGAATGACACCCATATAGGAACATAATGACATATCAAACTTCACTCCCCCATACAATCTTACAAAAGACCCCTATCCGATCTGTATAATAACATACCATTATCATAACTTAGCCATAAGGCTTCATAAAATGACATCACTTACACTCAGCTACATAGCAACATGTGCATATTACATGGCATAATTTTACCCTGTCATGAAGCATCACATCCTACTATCCTTACTTGGCCATGAGGCATGTGAAATGGCACCACCTACACTCAGACATATGGCTTCACATGCCATATAATGTTCACCAAGACATGAACCATCATCACATACTATTCTCAGTCAGCCACAAGGAATCATGACATGCCTCAGCTCATACTCAGCCACAAAGTACTTGTCCATCCCATACCATCCTTATTTAACTATAGTGCACACATGCTACCACATGCACTAAACCATATGGCATTAAAGGCATCACTGATTACTTATTGACATCTAGTGGTGAATTAGCTTTACATGTCTGTAATTAAATGCAAAGCCACTGTTATTATTTCCTTGATTGTCATGTAACCAACCACTGCGCTATTGGAGTTTCCCTCTGAGATAATTATTTTTAGGCTTATCAACAACACAAACAAGAAAGGCAAGAGAAAAGACTTCAAAAGAGCTCACTGAGTTAACAATGTGATTGACAGGATATGGCCATGACATCACAAGCTTTAAGGCATGATGTCACAGGCTTTAGGAGTGATGCTGCAGCACCCCTTTCATGAAAAAAGCAACTTTTATCAACCTATTTTTGGTAATCTGCTTTGCCTTTAAATGCCAGAGCTTCATTCTGATACGCATATACTACAATCTAACATCTGGGCAGAAAAGATATGAAATATAATTGACACAACACCACATGTACTCGTCCATAGGGCATCACATGCCATAATTTTCATCCAGATATATGACACATGCCCCAATCCATATCTGGCTATAACATGTATAAGATATAACAAAATTGACATGCCACCACCAATACTCAGCCAGATGGCATCACATGCCACAATCTTGACCCTGACATTTAGAAGGATCATGACTGGCACATGGTATAACATCCCACCATCCTCAATCAGTCATGAAGCATCATGCACTCATCACCATGTTCACAGAAATTGAACTCGGTTTTGGGTTATATGGCTTTGCACTGTGAAAGTCCTCTTAACATTCCACATCCTGCTTCAGACCTGTTCATTAACTGCACATTAAGCTTCACTGGAAATGAGCTGGGCGGGTTACTTTCCCATATCAAAAGTGGTGTAATTATTTCCTTTGTAACTATAAGGTGATACATTTATACTGTTCTGTAAAGGTCAACAAAAGTGGATCATTGCAATTTGATACAATGTATTTAATCATATTTATTTTAAAGCCATAAGAAGAAACAAAACGAACACAGCTGTTGAAAATGGAACCATGTCCTGTGATACTGTGTAATTAGTAAAAGTGACTAGTCTATCAGACAGCCATCATGAAAATTATGTGTCTATTTGTGGCAGGAAGATGGGCCTCACCCAACGGAATCCTATTGATACCTGTGTCTATGATTACATGGATACTGCTATGTATGTAGACAGGGCATCATTAACCTCATTGTCCACACTCTATTTTTCTAATGTCAACGCCACAATTGTGATAGTTGTACAAGTTATGTGTTCTACTGACATCCAATCCAGCATGCTATCACAGGATGACCATCAACAGATTCATTCCCAATCATTTAGACAATGTGCTGCATACCACCTAAATGATCAGCAATGAATCTGCCATTGTCCACATTATGCGATCTTGCAGGGTGGTGGAATACAACTGGCCATAAGCAAAAAACGAGAAATGATCCAAACCATACAATATGCCAACATGAAGCTACATCTCAGTCTCCTTGCTCTCATGGAAAAAGAATCAGAAAAAAAGGAAGAAACAGCATTTGAGATAACAGGTATAAGTAGTGGCATCTGCCAAAAGTCATATCTGCAGCACCATAAAAAGAGACAAGTGTCTGGTCTAATCAGGTGATCTTCTATGCATAAAATACATCCAATTCAAAGCCTCTCTAAAGAGATTTTCAAATTAACAGCAGGGATGAGGGATCCACTGCCAGGCTCTTTGGAATGGCTGTAATTTGGTTTTATCTGCAACTTAACACATCAAATGGGCAGGGTGCTTCTGTGGCAAACTGCCAAGCACCCTGGAACATGTGTAGCCTAAAACTTGATTTAAAAGTCTGTCTTGATCCACTCAAAAGCCCCATGTCCAGTCACAACAGAAGCAAAATCTGGTCTATTTAGAACCAATCTCTCGCAAATTGATCAGATTTTGTCCTTGGCTGCCTCTGTTGGCTGCTGATATTTGCAGCTTCAAGTGACCTTACTGTCATCCACTTCCTGTCATGTGTCCCTAGTTTTTGCAGGCTTATGCTTAAGTCTGCCACAAAGTGCACCCATGGGCGCCACTCCTCTTACATGTCTTAGGACCAGACTCACTGACTACTGAAACTCACATTTATGTTACAATGTCTTTATATCTGTCCATGCTGAATGATCTTTATGTAAGGCCTGTGGGGACGAAAATACTGTCAGCATTCTGTTGTGTACTGTCTTGGACCTGCCTCAGCTACACTGGAGTTCTCAAGATAGGCCAACTTTCCCAGTCACACTTTAGTCTTCAGGTTTTTATTATGTGGCCCAGTGGGAATGAGGTTAAGGGACTACACTATACATGCGCTCAGTGCTTCGAAGGAATTGAACTGAACCAACTATTGTTCATTTCAGACACGAGTCCATATATATATATATATATATATGTTACATGTATATAACTTCACACAGAAAATAGACTGTGGTGTGAAGAGAGAAAGCTGATTTACTTGAGAAGTGCTGACTCAGTGGCAGTAAATTTTCCAGCATAGTCAGTGTACATGAAAACATGTGCTTTGATGTATGTGCAAAAGATTGTGCCACCTGGTTCTGATTGGATCACTTGTACCAATATATTATTTGAATTATTGGTATGACTTTTTTGGGGGGAAAGGAAGGGGGTAAGTAGGGTTTCATAAAGTATAAGCCTTTAAGTCTTTATCCTGGGCTGGCTCCTTGCTGTTATTATTTTGCAGGTTGTGCTTTGGCTCTGTATGCCATACTCTGGAGCCCAATAAATGAGCAATTGAGTCTCAGACATGATGAATGGCTGTTCAAATTGTCATAATGGCCAGCAGGGATCTGGTGTATCCTTGTACCGCTGAGGACATGTTGGCTGATAAAAGCATAATAATCATGAGGACACATTGGGTTCTGGATGTTTATGACCCTGTGTAGACCAGCCTTGCTTGACCTTGTACAGACCAATCTTGTTTGACCCTGCACACACCAATCTTGCTTGACCCTCTGAAAGCCAGTCTTGCTTGATTCTGTATAGACTGGTCTTGCTGACCCTGTATGGACTGCACTTGTTTGACCCTGTGGGGACTGGTCTTGCTTGACACAATCCAGACCAGTCTTGCTGGGCACTGCAGGCACTGGTCAAGCTTGGACCAGTCTTGTTTGACTGTGTACACAGACCTGCCTGAATACTGGAATGGCCAGTTCCAACACTGTTTAAACAGAAGTCCTGTGCATGGCTGTTGTCCCATTATCCTTGTATAACCATACCAACCACTCTGCTGACCATGACCTGGTGAACATATTGTTAAATGGCCAGTCCTATAACTGGGAATAATGCTGTACCCTGTCACTTCCAGCCTTCAGTTACAGTCTTAATACTCACACTTTTCGTCATTTGTTAAACCTTTAGTGACACCCACCACTTATTTTTGTATAATTTGAATCTTCTTTCTGAGGGTATGAGCTGCATGGTGATCAAGTTATCCCATCTGAAAACTGAATATAAATTTGAATTTTGATACTTCCATGCTTTTCCCCATGCCCCCATGAATCTCCTAGTCTTCTGCTCCCATGCTAACAAGAGGCCTTTACTGTCTTCCTGTATTACACACTCCATGCACCTCCATGTGTCTGCACATTTTCTCTCCTGACAGCCCCTTTCCTGCCTCTCATTTGTTGCTAGAAAGCAATTTTCTTCACATCAATCTTCTGAGGAAACATACAGATTTCTGTTTAATACTTCACTATTAAGTTGGGTCAGATTTTTTTTCTCTATATGGGATTGCGGCACAGTGGCACCCACCCACCCACTCACCCAAAAATAATGATACATAAATAGAACAAAAAACAGAACACTATTGCAAAAATACTGAAATCACGCTGTGTCTCAAGCCTTTGCATACAACAGGTGGTATCAACTTGCAAAGGGCTTAAAGTACAATGAAACGGGGTCACATACAGGTCACATGTTATTTCACAGCCCACTGCAAGGACCAGGACCATTAATAAAGAGGCTTCTCAGTATAGTCCCCAGATGTTGGATTTATTGTGCTCCCATCTAAACCATTATCAAAGATGTCAATACCACATACAACCAGAACATTCAAGTCATTATTCAGGTTTAAATGTGTATAAGTTGGGTGGTGCATAGTATTTGTTGTTAAGACCTCCAAAAGTGACACTGTCCATTCATATATATGGTTCAATTTTTCCCTGTCTCATGACACTTAGCTATACTTTTAGGAACACTAGGCCTTTTGAAAAGGACTATTGGATTATCTACACACAAAAATTGGACTCCTGAATAATTAAATAAAATAAAAATGGAATGATTATAAGGGGAAAGATTTATTTGGATTCTTGGTAATTTTATCTTTTTAACCCCCTGGATCAACATTTTTCCTTGCACATTTAAGGTGCAGTGTGCTCCTAATTATTTCAAGTAAGCTCTTGACTAACTGACAAATCATTCTTGATGTCAAAAGAAATAGACAACATTTATGATACAGGAACATTTCCTGTATTTTTCAATAGGAAAAAGTTGCATGCCAATACATCAGCATCAGAGAGGTGAACATTTTGAGTTTATATGGTAAAAACAAAAATAACACCGGCCATGATGTTTTAGCTGATTGGAAGAGAGAATTCTGGTGTATGTACTTCTCATGCAAGTCATGAGTGCATACTATTAGTGAGATTCATCACTTGTCCAGCAGGAACACACTACAATTAATTGCTTTATATATCCATAAGTAGACCAGTTAAAGCTGCCACACCCATCTTACTCGCACAGGCTCCACATGCCACAACCTCAAAATTGAGAAGAACATATGCAAAATGCAACAAACTCATGGAGTGTCATTGCTTCTACATGAACCAAGAATTCAGAATATGAAGAGACTTAACAACGAACCAGATTTTTTAAGCCCAAAAGCCGAAGGTCTTGGACTATACTGTGGAGCTCAGAAGCCTTCATATTATTGAAATGTTAATAAAAATAACGTGTCAAAACTGGTTGTCATGACAACACCTGAAACAGTTACAAAAGTCAATGCATAGATAATTTATCACAGTGCAAGCAGCAACTACATTGTAGAAATAGTTCACTGTTACATTGGTACAGTGTAGCATGATATTGTAACAATGTATAATTATGTTGTACATCAGCAGCCAGCCACCACTCTGACAGTATTACAAAGGCACTTAATATGTTGATAGAATTAGCAATCAGCAATCTGCTTGATTATTCCCTGAAGTGGCCCATGTGCTCTGATTGAATAACAAGTTACGTAACAATTCATTATTCATAACCATTCAGTAATGCCTAGGATTACATGCTTCAACAGTTATGTTTCTCTGAATACAGCACAAGCATAAAGGGGGAATTCATTATATACTTTTAAGACTTCTATCAGATCTGATAACTGTCTGTGTTAATATGCAACTAGCAGTAACCACATTAAGTCCACTTGAATGTTAACGGATGCTTTCTCAGTATCTTGGACATTTTTATTGCTTCATCTCTAAGGCATTATACAATGCCTTGGTTCACTATCCAGTTAGGTCACCAGTTGCTGAAAGAATGCAAGAATGACCTAAAAATCTATTCAGGTAATATTTGCCTCATACAAGTTCATTTGTACATAGTTTTAGAAAAATACACCAGCATCTAGAGGTTCTGGTGTATGTACCTAGGAACCATCAGATGGATGAAAGTACAAACTGAATACCTTCAGTCTCCTTCTCCATAAGAAAAACAAAACTTTTATGCTGTACTTCTAAGCTATTGTCCACTCTTAATGCCTGGCTGACTGATTTTTTTTTTTTATTTATTTGTGCAAGTAAATGTTACCAAGTCCAATACCAATATAAAGTCAGATTTGGTTTATAATTTAAATTGAAGAAAATGCAAACAAATACCCAAAGATATGTTGGCTAGGTTAATGCTAGGATTTTGAAATTTGTAGCCAAAATTTCCCTTTTTCCCAGAAAGACATACACAGACTTTGACTTAAATTTCTGCATCAAAACAAAGAATTTTTTTTGGAAATTTTAGTAGCCATTTACTACTTTTAATACTAGCCATTTTGAGGTTTTAGTAGCATTTAGCTATTTTGGCTAGTGCTTGCGCTAACCTAGGTTGATATATTTATTGAACTGGGGATTGACATATGAAAGGATGGACCTGCCTGACCTCAACACATGATTTGCATGACCCAAATCTCCAGAACAAATATGCAGCAGGTAGATGTTAAAACTGTTAACCAGAGAATAGCCCATGTGAAGAATTAATAACTGAATCCGAGTCTAGCATGCTGTTTCATACCAATACCAAACTGGGGTCCTAACCTTATTACTCGGAAATATTGAACTCGCATGTTTGGTAACGGTCAGGCTCTCTCCACTGTAGCGAAAGATGGTTCTGTTTGGCTCAAATGATGGCTGACTTTGAAAGCTAAATATCATTGTGACATGACTACATCATTTCTATTTCAGCTAGTGGTTTAGGCACTATCATGTCATGCTCTATACATGAAGATCTGCAGTCTTTGACCTCACCAGGTCCATGGACCCAGTTCAGCCTTGCAGCAGCCAATCAAGACATCCCGGCCAATGTATATGCAAAGTGGCATGTCATGACAAGTTTCAGCCAATTACATTCGAGGATCATATTTACTGCTAGGTAGTTCACACATTGTTCAAGTGGGTTGGAAAGCAGGACAAAAATGAATGATACCACTGGTAGTTTTGCAAGCATATCAGACAAACAAAGAAGCGGCACTGACATTCACAAAACTGAGAAAGTCTTCGTATTTGGTCTGCATGGTCTACAGATCTGTCTGCACCAATATACACTGTGGCCAAAGACCGTAATTGTACAAGGTTACCTTACAAATCATAATAAGGACTGCTCTGACCATTAGCCAATCAGCCAAATGTTAATGTTTCTTGAATTTAGCTAATAAAATGTGTAAACAGCTAAAATATTTTGAAAAGAATCATTAAAGGGCCATGACAAAACTGTTAATAATTACGCTAATACTTCCAACTCTGGCTACAAATTTTTGAAGTCAAGATTCTTTTGCTGTTGATCAATGACAGAAGCTTGTCACCGCCTTCCCCCATACATGGGAAGGGGGGGGGGGCAGTGACAAGTTTGTACCAATGATCAAGAGACAAAAGCTTCCAGTAAGCCTGGGTGCTGTCTATCCAAAAGAAGTATCTGCAGGAGACGCTATCACAACCCTTTGAATACGAGACATGGTTATTAATTTCCCGCCACAACTGCATACCTGATTGCCTAGTCTTGCTTGGCAAGATACAGGTCTGTACCTGTGGGGATAACTGGGATATTACTAATATTTTGAAAAGAAGAAATACTTATTGAAGGCAAATGGAAATTTTTCTTATATGTGGCTCAGGAAGCACTAGATGAAGACCAGTTTGGCATTTGTGAAATAAAACTTCTCAAAAAAAAATGCTGGTTTTGTCAAAAATGAGCATATGGCCCTGTCTGTGACAGTGGTGTGACCCGCACATCTCCTGTGATTACCTGGCATCAAACCCCTGCTTTGTGGCGGGAATTTAATATGCAAACATTGTAGTGAGATGTTTTGTTTGTTACTGCATTATGGCCACAAGTGGCCGGGTGACAATTAATTGTTACCAAACTCTTCAGTACTGGCACCTAACCCTGCTCAATGAAACTTGAACCACAGCTGACAGAAGCCCTGGTTGACGCAAAACAGCTTCCTGACGATACTATCAGGGAGGTGGAGATTTAGTCCAATTGAACACGAAGGGTGCCATCATAAAGATGAGGCTCTTGCCTGATCCAGTAGGCATTGAAACAGAACATCTTTGCCTTGCTCATAGTTTGATATAATTTCCATCTAATCATCACATAGGGTAGGCTGTCCAACTATTTTGGCACCAAACTTCTTGTAGACTTTGGCATATTGACAGCGCCATGGTGAGTCTATAATTAGCCATTTACGCTTCGTCTACAGGGCGGCATCGTTCATTTCTGATTTGACTAAATATTGTCAGCAATAGGTGTATTTTGAAGCTGCTGCATCAACCAGGCCTTCTGTCAGCTTCGTTTCAAGTTCCTTTGAGCAGGAGAAGGTGCCAGCACTGAAAACTTCGGTAATAATTGTCACCCCACTTATGGACATAATGGAGGAACAAACAGAACATCTCAATTCAACTTGGGTCATGAAAACATCACCAGCAGAATTTTCCTCCGGACAGACAGTGCCCTCTGTAGACCACAATCTTACCCATTCAGCCATGCCCAGACATCATTTGTTTTTGTAAACTCGTTGCCTGCACTCATTTCACCCTCAATATATTAAAGAATGCATTTCCAGAGGAAAAAAATTCATGCAACTACAGTCCCCCAATCTATCGATCATATGCATGCTTTAATACCCCAGGCTTACTTCCAAAATGATACATTCAGACACACATCACTTGAGAAAAAAAAGCCATGTTTGTAAAACATACATGCCCACCTAATATCATTATGTTCCCCCTCATTACCCCCTTGGAAATTAAGCCAAGGTTAGCCCTCTTTGAAGTTGATCTTGCCCTTATAGAAGACTATAAACATGTGCAATATGAAAGCTCTAGCTCAAAATACTTCTGCAGGTTTTGAGCAGAAGCCAAATTCAGTAATATGGCTCTGTGACCAGGGGGACTGACTCACAGTCACCCATTTCAAAACATGACCTAGCTCCTATAGAAGGCTATATTCCTGTGCAATATGAAAGCCCTACATCAAAAACATCTTTAGTTATCAAGCGGAAACCATGTTCACTAAAAGGACTCCACATGGTGACCTTGGAAAATTGGTCAAGGTCATCCATCTTCTAAGCTGACCAAGCCCTAATTGAGGACTATTACCATGTACAATATTGAAGTCATAATTTAAATTCTGAGTTGCACTGCAGAAACCAAATTCACTAAAGTGACCTTGTGACCTTAAAATTCCGGTCAAGGTCACCCATCTTCGAACTTGATCTAGCCCTGGATAAGAACTACAATCCTCTGCAATATACAGCTCCTATCATATACACTTTTCTATTTATCATGCTAAAAACCAAAACTTACTATAGTACCTCCATGACCTTGGAAATGGGTCATGGTCAACCATCCTCACACTTTACCTAGCCCTTATACTAGAGTATATATCTAGGCACTATCAAAGTACTATCTAAATTTTCTTCAGTTATGGTCGGGAAACCACAGTCTCTCTAACGACCGACAGACTTGAGCAAAGCTATATGCCCCACCTTCTTCGAAGGGGGGCATAACAGTTAATTCAAATACAGTGTAAAACTAAATTGCTGGAAGTACACCCTCCCCACTTTGCCTGTTGTTAAGTGTAACCCAGATTGATGGCATAGTGACCTATTTTTTTATGACACACTACTGGGCCCTGATACCCAAGTGTGCAAAGTTTCAAGAACAAAGTCAAATGACAAATAAAAAAAAAAGATTATAAACCCAGACCCAAATGTAATAACAGATCAACAAAAGCACTGAATACTGTATGCCTCATCTCTGGCTGGAGGAAGCATAACTGTCAAATATTTTGAAAATAAAGATAATCATACTTACATTTTTGTGATTGACTAATTTCATGAGTACAAATTCTCTGTAAGCTCGCTTGGCATGTGTGACATTCTGGAAGGGTCGACTTAACTTCTTAATGGCTACATTCTGTTGTGTGACCGAGTCATAAGCAGCACTGAAAGTAGAAAAAATACACTTTATACTGTCTGTAGAAAGAACTGACCACGAAGAATCCAACTCCCTCACTACATCAGGTTGCAATGCCAAGAATACGAATGTGTCATTTAAAAAAAAAAAAGGGGGGGGGCATGTATTTTAACCATATAAAACAAAGACAATTTGTGGCCATTAAGCAGTGACATCTATAAACAGCCAATTTTTTGTGACTGGTAATCTGACCATTATGTGAGAGGGTAAATTATATGATATTGACCTGCACATCTAATTGTACTTTTTTTTTACAATCAAAGCCCTCAAATTCAAAACAACCTAGCATTTTCCCTCAAAATAAAAAAAAAAACAAAAAACAGCAAATGCTCTATAAAACTATGAAAATACCACATGCCCTTGCTCCAGAGTACAAACTTTCTGCACACACAAAGCACTGACAGTTCATATATTGCAAGTACTAAATGAAAGGAAGGATGACACTGATGCCAATACAACACCTTTATCTGGTTCATGTGGATTGTTTTTCGTATGTTTTGTTTTCCTCAAGATTTTCAGGTTTGTGGCATGGATACCATAATTATAGCTTGGGACCCATATATGTGTGCATCTGTATGAGGCCAGCCTTAAAAATATTTCTGTTGCGTATAACAGGGCCTTGAAAAATTTGATGAGGCAGGGAGGATTTTTTTTTTTTTTTTTTTTTTTTTTTAAACTACACATACCCACTACGTATTACTGCAATATGGGCACCATGCCAGTACGGGGACTGATGGACTTAGTATTGATACAAGATAAACAAGATTCCAGGTTGCATAATTTTTCATTAAATCTGTAATAAAGCAAGAGACTCTGCCACAAATGAGGTTGTAGCGGGACAATATATGGTTCAGGCTGGTTTGTTGGCGCTGAGACAGAGTCGCCTTACTGTAAATACACCTCGGCTTGGCTTGAATTGGGGGGGTCTTTTGCTATTTTAAACATGTACATGTACAGGGCTTCAAGAAACAATTAAAGGATTAGCGTAATTATAAAGTTGCCCTTTTTTAAAATATCACAGAAGAAAAGGAGTAAGCTATCAAACACAAATGTGCAGTTTTAATTTTCACTTGACAACAGCAGGGGAGGGGAGGGGTGTATGATGAGGGTTCAGAGTAAATGTTACAAGTCATGAACACACCTCTTTTGTGTGGAAGTGCAGGGACGTGGATTAAGAGTTTTATTGCTCTATGGTCAAGTCAGATTTAATCTCGGGCAAGTTAAAATGAATAGGTACTTGCTCGGTCGGGCAACCAACTTTTTTTTCGCTGGGAAGTAAATTCCTCAAATTTTCATGACACAGTTAGAAGCTGCAGTTGATTGCAAGGCTGGCACGGGGGGGGGAGGGTGTCTAATCACTTAATTAAAATCAGAGCTTTCGCAACAGGTGCGTGGGGTGCCGATAGGTGATAATAATCGCTAATTGATAAACATTCCAAGTTTAAACAATTACTAGGTCCGCAGTTTTATTCATCATAACTTTATCTCTGTCAACACAAGCAGACAGTTTCACTGTCGTACACTACATACGATAACGTTACGATAGCAAAGGTACCGGCAGTAATTATTGGTTTGCCGAGCGGGGTCACACTACTCACCGTCAGTGTGATCTGCCCCAACGATGTCAAAGCAGCGTCAAAATACAATAAAATTTGCATGGCGAATTCATCTGCAAATTAACATCAAATGCCACTTACTGGTGGGTTCTAACAGTGTTAGAAAAATAGGTGCCTTGATATGACTTCCAGTCACACGCAAGTGACAGCGTGGAGTGGATCTGCGGTGAACTGACCCATTCTCACGGACTGATTTGGGACACATTCGGCTATTCCCGCTATCCCCTACCTTTGCATATTTGCCTGTGACTCCAACTAATTGTTGCAATTAACACTGGAATCTTTATTTTCACATGCTGCAATATAAACAAAGCTTCCCGTTTGTGTGTTCCCTCCTTAAATTACTGCACATTCACACATGTTCACTGGCCGGAAGCCATGATGAAAACACTATAACACGAGCCATGATTGGCTCATTTTTGCATGTGACTCAATTGACCAATCGGGTGATGTGTTTTGCGTGAGACCACATGGCCAAAGGAGCTGTTTGTGTACAGTTGCAGGAAAGATGTAGACGGTGCGCACACTCAATTTCTGATTTGAAATATTAAAATTTTCGTTTGAATTTGATTTAGGAACACCTTTTATTGAAAGGAACTTGCCAATACTGTATACACAAATTTACTACGATGTACCGATAGCATTCATGGTAGGTACGCAAACGATATGCGTTCACAGAACTACCACACAGGGCGTGTGAGGATCAGAGTAGCATTAAATCCAAGCCTGAAAAAAATTTTTTTGCACTGTTGAAAAAAATATTCCAACCGCAACGTTTTGCACACACCGGGCGCGTTATACGAAACAGAAATATTTTTAAGGCTGGCCTGAGTACAATGTATCTTATACAGATTGGTACCCTAGCTGTGCCATATGCATTGATTTGATAGATACGGGTACCTTACCTATCAGATAAATGCAAACATATGCATATATTCAAAAATAAATCTGGTGATGCCAATTTCACTTTATTTTTTCAGAAATACTGCCTTTTCACACTACAAAAACTGATACATGTACATGTATTCTCTCCAAAGTAGTGAACATTAATGACAATATGCTTTAATTTTCTCTACTTCCTCACACATATAAATTATTGCGGTTTTTCAATAGTTAACAGATTTGTGAAGCCTCATGTTTTCTTTTCCCCAGAAATAAGTTTTCATACATTCTCCATTAACAAGTGATTCTAAGCTGAAGTGCATGCACACTTGTAGGAAAATATTTTGTTTTCAAATAAAAATAATGAACACATTAGCCACAAATATTCAAAAGGTGAAAATTAATGTAAATTCGCTGAATTTCACGTTTTGTTTTGTTTTTATTTTTTTATTATTTCATTTTTGCTTACTTCACTGACGGCATAAAAATGTTAAAATAAAAACACAATGAAACAGTATTTGCCATATACTTGATAGGAGCTATAATGTCCAAAATAGATAAGTTCAGATTTCTGGTAAATGACCTATAAACACGAGAAATTCAAAAACTGAAAATTTATGTACATGTACAAGTATGTCAAAATAAGTACATTTACAGTATACAAGTTGACGCTGACGCTGTCCATATCTCCCGCCCACATAATTTTAAAACAAAGATAACTGTATATTTGGCGGGTACATACTGGCATGTTTCTGATATTGTGCTTAAATGGGGACGATACGTTAACTGTACCTCTACCCTGGGTGTCATGGTAAACATATACTCAAGTAAATAAAAAATAACCTAAAAATTATGGCATGAGCAGAATGCTGGAATTTTACATGTGATTTGTAGTCATCTCAAAACAAGAAAAATGTATACAGGGCTCGACAATTTTTTAAAAAATCACTTGTCCGCAGGGCAAGTAAATTTGAAAATCCACTTGACGCATACAAAATCCACTTGTCCTGATAAAACTTCTATAAACATCGTTTTTTTCAACCACAATGCTAAGGCCTACACAAACCATTTACCCTAAAATATATTTGCCGCGTATTGTCGCTTGCTAATTAGCACAAAAATGTCAAATTTTACAATGATTCAAGCTGCAACTGTTCGACAGTGAAACTGGCAAAACATTAAAAATACAAATTAAAAAGTAAGCTATTTGCATGGGGTGACTAACGATGAAAAATACATTGTAATTTCTGGGACGATAGGAGTCCGTATCCCGATTAAACTTAAATAACGATTAAAATAGTTGCATTGGTTTCAGGATCCTTTCTCGCTGCCTCTGATGCCGTGATGGGATGCATATCGTTTGCGTACCTACCATGAACGCTATCGGTACATCGTAGTAAACTTGCTTATACAGTATTGGCAAGTTCCTGGCAATAAACGGTGTTCTTAAATCAAATTCAAACGAAAATTTTAATATTTCAAATCAGAAATCGAGCGTGCGCACCGTCAACATCTTTCCTGCAACTGTACACAAACAGCTGCTTTGGCCATGTGGCCTGACGCACAACACATCACCCGATTGGTCAATTGAGTCACATGCAAAAATGAGCCAATCGCGGCTCGTGCTGCAGTGTTTTCATCATGGCTTCCGCCCAGTGAACATGTGTGAATGTGCAGTAATTTACGGAGGGAACACACAAACGGGAAGCTTTTTTTTTTTTTTAATTGCAGCATGCGAAAATAAAGATTCCAGTGTTTATAGCAACAATTATTTGGAGTCGCAGGCAAATACGCAAAGGTAGGGGTATAGAGAAAATTGCCGAATGTGTGACAGATCAGTCAGCATGATGCTCCGTTCACCGGCGTAGATTACTCCACGCGGTCACTTGCGTGTGACTGGCAGATGTGTGTTTTGTTTGGCCGGGAAGTCAACTTGTGGCACCATTACATGATCTCTCCAACACTTTTAGAGCCCACCAATAAATTGTTTTTGATGCTAATTTGCTCAAGAATTCGCCATGCAAGTTTTAAAATTTTTGGATGTTCCTTTGTCATCGTTCGGGCAGATAAGACTGACGGTGAGGTGCTGTGACCTTGCCCCGATACGGGGGAAAGCCAATACGCCCCAATGCATGACTGCTGGTACCTTTGATCTCGTCGTCGTATGTACGCAACGGTCAAAATACCTGCTTGTTTTGACAGAAATCAAGTAGGTAGTCCAGTCCTGTTGAATACACCTGCTGACCATGTAATTGTTTAAACCTGGATTGTTAACTTTAGGCCAGGGGATTATCATCACCTATTGCGCATTGGCGTCCCCACGCACATGCCTGCATTGGTGTTTATGTTCTGTACACACGGACCACAGTAATCGCCAACATATACAGAGTCGCGAAGGCTCTGACTGCTCATCATCATGTTGCCGTGCATGCAAACAGACGTAATTTCAGTCCAATTAAAAAAGAAAAAAATAGCTTGTCCGCAGGACAAGTTGAATTTGAAAGTCACTTGTCCGAGAAGAGCTTTAGCTTGTCCCGGAATGTCGGATCATAGGAATTTTCGCACCCTGTGTATAGTGTCAATGAAACAGAAAAATAACTGTTTCTTACAAAGGTTACTAGTTGTGATTCTCTGTTAAGTTCTGCAGTGTGATCCATGCCATGTGATGGTCTGTGTATGGCACCGGGAATGCATCAGCAGATAGGACTCTGTTGTTATTGTCGTCTGTGAAGATCAGATCCAGGTAACCACCAAGCCTATGAGTTGGCTTTGATATCCACTGCTTGAGTTTGCGATGGGTTGGTTTGGGGCAAAGATCGTTGAAGTCGCCCATCAATATTAGTTCATAGTCAGGGCTAGAAATAGGGCTTATCCGCTTGTCCGTACTAAGTGAAACTTGTGACGGACAAGTAAAGTTGCCAATGCACTTGTCCAAAATTTACATACAGTTCAATTAGAATAAGGCTCCACTTGGTTGGTGGACAAGTGAAAATTTTTCCTTATTTCTAGCACTGATAGTGGACTGGAATGTGCGAGATTTTTTCATAAAGTAAAGGCAGAAACTGACTGGCTGGTGTGTGTGGAAGGCAGTAGACTACCATAAGGAGCCAAGGATTTGCAGTGGTAGGAAACAATGTAAGACCCATTATCTGTAGTTGGGAAGCACTGAATGAATATTCCTCTGTATGTGCATCATAGTTGTATTTGACATAGACGGCGAGGCCATGCTTTGTTGGTTTGGTTTTCAAAGTGTACCCTTCTATCTGGCAAGCTTCAGTACAATCCTCAACATGTGTTTCTGTCACACATATGAATGATAAGTGTTGTACAGCATGGTCAGCCTGCAGATCAGATATATGACACTTTAGGGATCTTATGTTTATATGGCCCATGGTAATACAGTTTTGTGAAGTCAACTGTGAAGGATGTTGCCATTTAAAAGGGGTCTCTATCCTCATGCGCTGCATTTCTTGTAAGGCTGACTTGTTGACTTGATTCTTGTTAGGGTGGAAGTCCACAAGTTTAAGCCCTTCTCTGGACTTGGCATGACTTAACAAAGTATATACAAGTCTGGTTCTGAAGATATTGCGCGCAAGGAATTCACAGAGAAGTGACCCTGGGTGACCTTGAATGGGGTCAAGGTCACTTTCCTTTGAACTCGAAGTGACTACTAATAAGGGTGACCTACTATAAAAAATTCATGATCCTAGCTTTACTGGTTCTTGAGATATCGCACGCAAGAAATGTGCGATGGAAGAACTGCCTCTGGTGACCTTGAAATTAGGTCAAGGTCAAGGTCCTTCAAGCATGACATAGAACCTTACAAGGTTGATCAACTGTAAAAGTTAAGTGATCCTAGCTCACTTGTTTCTTCCGATATTGCATACAACAAATTCAAAGAAAATTGAATTGCTGCTGGTGACCTTGGAATTAGGTCAAGGTCACACACCTTCGAACTCGATGTAGACCCTAACAAGAGTGATCAACTGTGAAAATTTCATCATCCTATCATATCCGGTTCTTAAGATATCGCGCGCAAGAAGTTTAGAGATAAATGACCCTGGTGACCTTGAAATGGGGTCAAGGTCACTCTCCTTCAAACTCGACGTGAACACTTATAAGGGTGACCAACTGTAAAAAATTCATGATCCTAGCTTAATCTGTTCTTGAGATATCGGGCGCAAGAAATGTGGGACGGACGGACGGTCGTCATTACTATATCTACCCCATCCCCACTTCGTGGGCGGGAGATAATAAATCATTTGATCATAATTCCAGTTTGAGCACAACACTGGCTGGGGACCCCAACAATCTGCTGCATGTGTACAACACATAATTATCTAGTGCCTCAAGTTTCTATGTTACCTGTCTTATTACTCGTGGACCAATCACTGCTAACCCTGCCACCTACTCATCTAATACCACAGTACAGACCCACCTGTCTCATCTGGTTCACAGAATTATACTAATTCTCACCTCTAAATCCATGCAATGTAGGTGCTGCACAATTACCTCCTGATTAACCAATTTAGACATCTGCAGGCATGCTTGTAAGAGCACTGTTAATCTGCAGCATCCAACCACCTTGTACTTCAGTGCAGCCACATTTACATGGACTTCCCAGACCCATGTATACAGGTATGCTTGGAGACTACTTTCTCACCCACCTTTAGAATTGTGCACTCTTTGCATACCAGTGACACTTCATGGGTTTGACAGGACTTGAACCATTGAAATTCACGAACTTAACATGTTAGCTGCGGTACATTTTATATTTTGGACATAACACTACAGGTTATTCCAGGTCAGGTGATCTCATGCTTACAATACTCTTGCAGTGTGAACATGACTAAGGGTTACATTCATGTCTCAATAGGAAAATGCAAGGTGACAAAACTACAGTAATAATCTTTGTGTAAAATGATGAAAATAGTCACTGATGTGATATTGCTAATACATGTTCATATATATCCCCCTTCAAAAAACAAACTCCAATATAGTTGTATTTCACTTTTAATTAAGAACTGTAATTTAACTCAACTTAAGTATCTTTGTGCATTTACTGCACCACCTGTTTTTATGAACATATCATACACATCTTTTTCATGTACAAATATTCTAACATTGATTCTATTATATACATATACCGCAACTGAGAGCACACTTGTATGGTCATATATACAGATCACTCTTAGAATCCTATGCCTCAGTGTCAATATCCCCGCTTAATCAAGCACCTCATGTGGGCCACTGATTGAGAAACTTGTTCCCTCTTTGATGGTGTTAATCACATCAATGAATGGGCAAGTGTATAAACCTATATTTCCTCAGGTTTCTGTCATGCAGTGCCTGGTTGAACCCCTCAAAGGAATGATACAAGGCTGCATACTTGACACTGTGATATATTGCACTTCCCCCTCACCACTGACACCCCGGACATTCCATCCTAACAGTCTTCACTAATCTGATATCACTGCTGCCATAGCCTGGAAATTGAAAATGCTGGCCCTTGTGGTTTGGTGTGGCATTCTCAAATCTCAGTGCTCCTTTTGTTGGCACTAAGGGCTCACCTTAATATCCTGTTCTTTCTCTGATCAACACAGTGGGCCACACTAACAAGGCTTGCTTGTGCCACTTCTTGTTAATCTGCTACAGTTTCTTCAAACACTTTCACAAGGACACTGGAAAGACCTCATTCAGGGGCATTGCTTTGTTAAAACACTTCTCCGCACCTCCTTTTTGGGGGGACAACTCCTGTCTTGTATCTTTTTTTTCATAATTTATGCCCTTTAAGATCATGACACCTGTTATGAAATCTTTATTACATGTCATTGATAAATACTAACTTTCCTTTCATCCAGAGCATGTTTGTGGAATGTGCCCTCCACTCAGGAAAGACAATGACCAGTAAGGATACCTGCACAAGTTAATGTTCTGGGCTAGCCCTAGGAATTTTTACCTTTTAGACAATTTGGCTAAAGCTGCAAAAAATTTTTAGCCAAATTTTATCTTCTTTAGCCAAACTTTTATCCCACTAATCTGAAATGTGTAGTCATTTTCCACCCATCCCCTCCTTTTCCAGGAAAAAATGTCTACCCCAGCTCACCTCCATGAAGGCCTACAAGTAATTGATCCTGTTCATTATTATTATTATTATTATTATTATTATTATTATTATTATTATTATTATTATTATTATTATTATTATTATTATTATTATTACAGTGTTGTCTGTAGCTTAAAATAGAAGGGAGATTTGCCCGACCCTTTTTCTTTAGCTCCCTGCCCTTTTCTCCCATGTTTTTTGACATTCTGGGCAACTACATTCATTTCCTCATAAAATTTCAATATAATTTCAACTAATTGGCAATACAATGTATCAATTTATCTATTGACCATGTGTATAAGATACAAATTCAGAACTATTTCCATAAAACAACAAAAAAGCCTGTTTTTTGGACCGCTAGTTTTGGATGCCCTTTTTGATTGTCATTGTGTGCTTTAAAAGTGCCCTTTTAGATGAAAGGTGCCCTGCCCTCCTGAAAAGCTGGGGACAACACTGTATTATTATCAAATTTAATACTTGAAAACAAGACCTGCCTCAAAAAATTATATCACACACATTTTTGCAAGTTTTCAATTGATAAAACTTGGCCACAAGGTCATTGTCCAAGATATCGGCCAAAACACAGTATCATAATATGTGTTATGGTGTCTTTTAAGGTTTTACACTTAAGTATGAGCTTATTGTATATCTTTTATGACCATGGTAATAGTATTGTATTTCCATCAATTGCTAAATACAATTAATGACTGATTTTTAAATACTGCTTGTATAAAATTGTTAAATTCAGAGGAAAATATTGAAACTAAATATTTGATTACAAGGTAATCTTGGTCGTCTCCATTTGGAAGAAAATAGAATTAATTGAGAATTTTAGTTTTGAAAATATGTACAACCGTACATTTAACTCAGATTGAAAGTAAATGGACCCAGACTGTGGAAGAAAAAAAAATTCAATGCAATGTTTATGCTAGCAGAATGATAGCTTGGACAAATATACATAATTTTATGTAATGTGATATGCATATAGCATTTAAAATCTCAGCTGCATAAAATTAAATGTTCCTTTCAATCTGCATGAATAAAAATAGATTTCCATTATCAAAGTTCTAATTTAAGAAAAACGCCTCTTAACTAAGTAAGTGTAGGCTATGTCAGACTGCTTGAAGTACACAAGCTTCTGGTTACAGACCACAGTTGTGATTGGCCGGTTGCGCATCCCAACGGAGATAGTCCGTAATTGTGAAAATACTGTGTTTTCAGCATGCTGTAGCTTCTGTTTAAATAAAGTAAGCTAAGTCAGGTTTGCTGCATCACAGAGTTGCTTCATTGGGGTCATATAGGTGCATTGTCTTCCAGGCCAGGTGGGAACTTTATGGTGGGGAAGGACAATGATGTGACCCTGGCAAGAGCACAGTTCATACACCTGTATGAAGCTGACATCCAGGTGTTGTTTCCTATTTCAATTATCACAAATTAACGAGATGGGAATTGTATGACAAAAATCCATCCATGTTTTTCTGACATTTCTATCTGTTAAATGCCGTTCACGGAATTTTAAAATACCAAAATGCTGATTTTTTAGACTGAAAAATGCTACTACGAAAAATAGAAGGATTTATAACTGTAGTCTGTGGCCTTCTACCTGCATACCCCTTTTTGGCCACCAGATGGCAGTGCATTTCACATGGCTGCCAAGCACATGTTAATTTTTTACTTGTATATTTCATTTAATTTTGCCCCTCTAGGGCATACATATTTCATAAAACCCCTGCCTTTGGACTTTAATGGATAAACACAGCACTGTGACAACAAACTAGCTATCATGAGGACCAAAATTGAAAGTTGGAAGTCACAATACGATCTCAAAACAGATATTCATTTTTGGTCAGGTTGATTTGCCTTTGTGAAATTGGCAGGGGAGAAGAAAGAGCTGTTTATGCCTGAGCTTAGGAAAGAAACACTACAATTTGTGTGTTTAAAATAGGTTCCCTACTGCCGAAGTCCCTTTGAAGTTCAATAAAGTTTTCTTTCCCCTATTTTGATGATGAAAGTCCTTTCTGCAGGGAGATTTCCGAGGAAAATCTATCATTCAGAATTTTTATCTTCCCCAAATTGGCGAACTTGTTTAAATATCTTTTTGTCAGATCAACCATTTTTTCGCGTCTGGCGAACTGGCCAATGGCTAACACGAACTCAGATGTTCATAACAAATCTTGTAATACCTAGCAAACTGTGATGAGAAGCTGCACGGAAAATTTTAATTCATGCTAATTAGGCACACTTAGAAAACTTCATGTTGATTATCTTTGAAAGTATTATAAATAGAAGTGTCAATCCAATGTTGATTCAAATGAAAGATGTATTATTTTAACTTATGGTTATTCAGCACATTTGGAAGATTAAAATACTTTACTATTTAAAAACATTGTAAATGAAGGGGTGAGTTAAAAATTTGAATTCTGAGGATTGTTTGCTCAACATACATTTGATTATCATTGCACTTAAGTTTTAACACTTTACATTTTGCTAATTTTCAAAGCATGCAGACAGATTTGCTGTAAGGCAAATCCCATTTTTCCAGTTGTTTCTCCACAAGCACAAAGTGACCGGCAGGTGAATCAGGAATCACTTTATTTGACCATTATTTTCAATACATTTCAATCATGAGTTACAAGGTATGAATACTGGTCTGGAGACTCGCATTAAGGTAAAATGTGACTTGTCAACTGCTATCATGCAAGCCACCATGAAGAAAAGACAATATAAATATGACCCGTTTTAATCAACTAAATATACAATTACATTACATCTAAATATAGCAGACTTTTAAAACTATATCGAAGAATGTAAAAAACTTTTGCATCACGCAGAATGACTGTTTGACAAATACAATAATTAATATTACCATAGAAGTAGAGACAGGAAGTTATGCAGAGGTATTACAAACATAACAATCAGAATTTTGACAAACATTCTAATCTGTGGGGCCAACAAGCTTGATTAAACCATCCCTCCTTCAATTATGACTAACTCAACAGATTTCCTTGCTGCATGTTGGGACACTTTGACATCATCTGACCACCACCTAGTTTTGGTCAGTTTATTGGGGGAAAGGATTAAACAGATTGATGATTTTAATAAACAAACAGGTATTTGATGACCACTATTTTGAAAGCCATCTCGGCAAAATTGAGTTGCTTTGGTGCAGGTGAGGCACATACTTTACATGACATTGGCAAATAGTGACTGCTGCATAGATCTCATTGATGCACAATACATTACATAAAAACAAAATAAGCAGGTTCATAACCACCCATGTTGTTCCCAAGGAACAGGAACACCTTCTTAATTGTAGATTATGTGATACCAAAGAGCCATCATTGTAGGCTCCTTGGTGATGTACTCAAAGCACATCACTCCAAATAGCATGGTTTGGTAAATTTTCATTAGGCACTTACTGTAAGGAACAAATAAAAATATAATAAATTTGCATTATGGTTTCTCCATTATATAAATTACATATAATTTGCATTTATACAACAAATATCCCTTTACCACCTATCAATGGCACCAGTTATAGCATATACAGTCAATGTCCTCCTGGTACACCATTGATACATCTATTATTACATGTCATTAATTTTCATATACAATATGGCTTTGCACTCAGTTCTGTTATTTTCTTCGCGCTGCACGGGCTTTGTTCAGCTTAACCCTGGTAGGAGTTGTATGTCACAATTTACTTATGTGCTTGCACAGATTTGAATAAGTTACACTGATGGTACACCTGTATGTACTCTGCAAAATGTGTTGCCAAAATGGGCTGAAATAACAAAGAACTCCGGTTTTATGATATTGACAAAAGGAATGTGTGTCAATAGATTCTGTGGTAAATGCCTCAATTTGTGCTGAGAACTGAATTCATGTTGTTCTGCAGGTAATCCTCAGAGTCACATCTGATTTGTTATTAACAAATACAATGCACATCCTTGTTTCTGCTCCAGCATGTTCCAATATATCATTACAAACACTTTCACGGTAATTGCTCTATCACAGACTTAGGATCTGTGCCCAAGACGTGTGAAATCTTTAATACCATAAATACACCTCGGGTGTAAACCTGGAGAAACTGGTTTCATGTAGCCAATGACAGTCAGCTTGTTGTCAGGAAATCTGTGCCCGCTGTCATTATGATGCTCCAGCCCTGGCCTGAAAACACATTCAGCCACTGGCCATGAAAGCTGGTCCTACTATCACCACATGCACATGCCACATGATTTATTCCATATCTGTACTACACAGATATCCATAAACTATAGCTCAGTCTATGCTTCCTCGAAAGTAAACAAACCAGTGTAAATGACACAATAGCTTAATATAGTGTTCCACTTCCCTGCCAGCAGGACTCGCCTAGAATCCAGACTGAGGTTACATGCATAATAAGAGTTACAAGGAGATAGGAACACAATGGGTCCAGACCACAGAATTTGACGGATATGGATCAAAGCCTCTGACCATTGCAAGCAATGGCTTTATCAACCAATAAACTATTGATATACTGATATAATAATGGACTTAGGGATGTAATTATGTCCTATGGCAAACTACTTTACAGGGGAAGGGTTTCCAGGTAATATCTATGCAGCTGGCTTCTGCATACATACCGACCTTGCAAAGTGGGCACCCTTTTATTCATTTGCATGTTCCAGTACGCCCTGGTTATTGATGTAGATTTATAGCTAACAGGCACAAGTTTATCCAGGTTATCCTTTATCAACCTCTGCATGAGGCTACAGTTTGGCTTGTGTATTGATGGACATTATAAGACAAGTGTCCTGTTCAAAATCCATACCTGCTGAGCACACTGCTCGTCCCTGCATGCTAGCATTCATCTGTATGAGATGTGCCCACAGATCAGTTGCCCTTCTCTGCATGCTAGCATTCAACACTCTAAGATACATCTATAAATCAGTTGCCTTTTTCTACATGCTAGCATTCGACAGTCTCAGATATGTCTACAGACCAGCTGCCCGCTGGCCAGTCTCTGCATGCTGGTATTCAATGGTCTGAGATATATCTACAAATCAGTTGCATTTCTCTGTTCAATAGTCTGACATATATCTACAGATCAGCTGTCTTTCTCTGTATGTTAGTATTCAATAATATCAAATACATCAACAGACCAGCTATCCAGCAGGGTGCGAAATTCTTTCTGGGATTCTCTTGTCCATAGGACAAGTGGTAATTAATTTTCACTTGTCCCCCTGGCATAGTCACTTGTCCTCACATATTAGGGCAAATATATAGCAGCAATTTCCTTCGTTGCCACTATTGTACAAAATTTTTGTTCTTACTCGAGGTTTGTAAACTTTATTGAGAAGGAAATTGCTACAAAGTATCATAAATTATGAAAAAAAAATCTTATTCTAATGATTTTTTTCCCATATAAAACATTTTGTTTTTTCATTTCAGGTACATCACGAGATATCACACAGTAGTATGTTGTCAGACTCACAGCTACCCTGAGAACTTAACAGAAGCATTCTCAATAGCAACAATGTCACACAACTCAGTATTTGTCTCACCCATATGATTCACGTATCTCACAAATACCGCTTCTTGCTCTGTCATAGAACTGTCTGTAGACCCATCAGCAGCAAGTATGCACAAAAATCTGGCATCTTTGATTTGGCTTTTGTCATTTTCCATACAACCGCCACAATGCTCCTGACACTCATGGTATGCTTTGTCATTTTGATACACATTGCCCATATCTAGTCCACTTTTGCTTTGAAAGTCACATATCTTGGGAAACTTTTTGAAAGCCACGTTTTCTTTCGTAACAAAAAAGGCAGTATTCACCAATCACTCCATTCTGGCTTGCATGTTCTTGTCCACTTTGCTAGCATAATTACGGCAGGTCTGAACAATTGGAATGTTCTCCAGTACTACTTAGTACTCTGCGCGAGTGCAACACATCATGCTTCTTGGACGTACAGTGTATCGTGGTTTGACAGTGTATCCTTGTGGTACACATTTGTCCTTTTGACTCTGGCAGACGCTGAGTCAGAAACGTTCTGGTGCCCCTTGCATACCCTACAAAACATAATATCTTCCACTGCATCATGCTCAAGCCAGTCAAATTCTTTTTTTCCGCACTGGCACAAATCCACGAACCCTCTTTGTTTGCTCGTACAGCTTCTTCGCCGCTGATGGTGGCTTGCTGGCGGCTTGCTGGCGGCTGCAGTCTTTGATGCCTTGCTCGGTGATGGTGTGCAGCATTCGTCATTGTGCTTTCTTTTCTCCCCTGTAGCTGTTTGAGGTGATATGTTTTCCTTGTCAGAGCACTTCGGCTTGAAAAAGGATAGTATGCTTGGGCTGGCCATGCCCACATAGAAGAATTCGTCTGCTATTGAAACTTGGTCTCAGCTGATTGCTGTAAACAGTATGGCGATCTCAAATAGCCTCTGATTAATAGCAAAAAATTTGCCCCTTTTATTCACCCAGGCCGGATTATCCTTGCAAGTCTGGTCGAATTCAGTCATTCAATTAAATTCCTCACTAATCTGCTCACCCAATTAGGAGTTTTTCTTTTGTTCTATAACCCCAATCAAATTATTGTTTTGACACAGATTAACGCACAATGGCAACATGTTGGTGATGCTACACTTTGCGCCCCACCAGTGGGGAAAATCAGAACTACTCATTTAATCGGTGTAGCCTGTGCAAGCGAGAGGGGATTTATTGCCGTAATTTATTTGGTATTTGGTTGAATTTTATTTCGTTGTCTGCAGGACAAGTGAAATTTAAAAGTCACTTGTGCGACAGAGCATTCCACTTGCCCGGGCACTTGGGATCATAGGGAATTTCACACCCGGCCCAGTCTCTGAATGCTGGTATTCAACAGTCTGAGACACATCTGCAGATGACTTGCCTTTCTCTGCATGTTAGCATTAAAGTCTTAGATGCATATATAGAACATGCTTCCCTTCTCTACATCATAGCTTTTAACTGTGAAATACATCTAAAGAACATGCTATCCTTCACAATTTGCTGGTCCAAAACAGATACATTTTACATCACACTGCATGTTTCTCAAAGATGATAATTACATGAATATCTAGATGCCCTCCTTGCCACATCTTTCCTGAATAGCCAAAACAAAAAAATTAGCTTGTCCTTTATTTATGCTGGTTCCCTACAGAAATATTACAAAATAGCCATGACCTTCTCTCACACTGACCATAATTTTCAACAGGTGTACAACATTATAAGAGCCAAAGATCGTCACCGCGTGGCATTATACATGTATCTGTACTAAAGCAGATATGACAGTACAAAACGGACATAATGACATATACGATGTGATTATAACCTTCCACTTCAAAGGATATATATCATGAGATACTATGCTTCTATCTATCCCGTCTGCATGACATTCATGGTGTACCTATACCCAATATGATGAGTATGTATTGTTATGTCTCTATGCTTAGTATATTCCTGTACCCAGTCTCATGAAAATGCTCTGCCCTGTCTCCATGCTCTGGTATCAGGTGTACCTGTACCCAGTCTCATGAATATGCTCTGTCCTGTCTCCATGCTCTGGTATATGGTGTACCTGTACCCAGTCTTATCAATATGCTCTTTCCTGTCTCTATGCTTGGTATATAGTGTTCCTGTACCCAATCTCATGAATATGCTCTCTCCTGTCTACATGCTCTGGTATATGGTGTACCCAGTCTCATGAATATGCTCTGTCCTGTCTCCATGCTTGGTATATAGTGTACCTGTACCCAGTCTCACGAATATGCTCTGTCCTGTCTCCATGCTTGGTATATAGTGTACCTGTGCCCAGTCTTGTGAATATGCTTTGTCCTGTCTCCATGCTTGATATATAGTGTACCTGTACCCAGTCTCACGAATATGCTCTGTCCTGTCTCCATGCTTGGTATATAGTGTACCTGTGCCCAGTCTTGTGAATATGCTTTGTCCTGTCTCCATGCTTGATATATAGTGTACCTGTGCCCAGTCTCACGAATATGCTCTGTCCTGTCTCCATGCTCTGGTATATGGTGTACCTGAACCCAGTCTCTAAATAATGTGAATTCAAAGTTTATGGGTAATAATCCCAAACTTTGAAGTCACAGCTTGTTTGATCACTCTTTGGCCTTCTTGTATAAGCACAGTGTAACCTGGCACACTTTTGTCCCTCACATGCACTAATACCATAATCAGCAGATGCAGTAGTTCCTGTGCACCAAGGTAATGCTTATAGTTTTCTGACCACAGGTGGTCCTATTGTGGTTTAAACAGTGCCAGACTCAGCGGCAGTGCAACTTGACCTCTTATCATGCCAACGTGAAAATCTACTGGCTTGTGCAAATTACTCAATTACATTTCCATCAAAGATAAAGCTGAACAGTTGCCAGAAACGTAAGCTCATGGGCTGGCTCTTTTTGTTTTGTTTTGTTTTGGTTTTTTTTTTTGCAAATCATTCAATAGTGTTTTGGACTACCAAAGATGTTCCATTATCATAAAGCATTTGGAACCAGAGAAACATAATTGCCATAATCAGCATGAAAAACAGCCTAGTAATGCTAAAACATAAATAATAAAAAAGCCTTTGTCCTTTATGTGTCAGTATTTGAAATTATTGAAACATATTCTGTGCTTTATGTGTCAGTATTTGAAATTACTGAAACATGACATATATTCAACAAGTTTCATGGATGTTTATGGTGAAGAGACTTTTTGCAACTTTCTGCAAAAAATAGAAAAAATTTTAAAGTAATTTCAGTTTTTCTTCCGTGATAAATCCAAGGGAGTGTATACCAAGTCTCATGAATATGCTCTGTCCTGTCTCTATGCTCTTGTATTTTGCATGCATATATGTTCTGTCCTGTCTCTATGTTCTAGTATATTCAATATACTAATTTTGTGCCTGTAGTTTAATACATATGCGCAATCCTGTCTCTGGTATATGATATACCTGTATCCATCTTGATGATACACCTGGAAATTGCACTCAGGCATTTGGTCCCTCTGTAGGATTTAATAGGCAAATAAAATGTTAATTGCACTGCTAATTCGTTAACCAATGTTATGTGCAGCATCCATGTTCCATCTACATCCAGCTTCCACATCACACTTTTATCCACCTACACCTGTATTTGAACAGTGTCTAGTACCCATCCTCAGTAATCCCTTCATCACTGTACTGAATGGCAAATTATTCCTGGTCTTTTAAAAAAAGAATCAACTGATTACACATTGTAAATTGCATAAAATCAATTAAATTTCTATTTCCTGGTGGTTACAGTCAAATCCTTTGTCTACCCTTGCAGGGGCATAGCATACCCTTGAAATAATTATTGAAAACTAAAAGCAATTTTATATCCTCACTGATACTGTAAATTTAACACTTACCAAGTGGTAAACATTAAGCATGTTGCACAGCATAATAATGAAGATGCTGGCACCTAGACACCTGAATGAAGATAAGGTCTCCGTATAATGTGATTCCAAAAGAGAGCAAAAAATAACTCAGAATCATTAAGTCTACTGACCACAAGCCTGACCTGCATCCAATCATGTATTGATCACTATATGCATAGATCAATTACACCTTGCATGTAAATCCAGGCACAGCTTCACATCGCAGCCATCTCTGCTCTGACAACAACCATTACCCCGAACATGCCACAACCACAGCATTACTGCCTGACAGCATTATAATCTGCTACAGAGGAGATACCAAATTCACATAATGGCATAACTTGAATCAGTGAGGCCAATGCAAGTTCCCTGGATGAAACACAATTCTTTGAGCAAATTGCTTTGAAGCACTAAGAAGTAGGGTTGGATTTGGCACTGAACATATTTTTGCGGTTGTGGTATTCCTTCAGACAAACTTAACCCTACTGTGCCAAGTTCATTTTGCAAAAGCTTTCAGGCCATATAGGATTGTGTGACTGAGGGCTGCATAACTTTCACTGTTCAGGTCATCAAATGTAAGGTAATTGTAACACATATTCATATGCAAATATCTGTACAAATTTCTACTGTACAAGTGTCATGAAAATTATTCTTGCACTTCAAGTAAGAATGAAGTAAGCTGATTGGTTATCAGCCATGTGACAAATTCAATGTGGCACCACAAGTACACTTGACAACGGGTAACATTTTTTTATCTAGATCACATGCCTAAGTGCATGACCCCAAGCCGTGCACCTGTATTTGAACAATCATTGATTATCAGTGTGGATGTTACTTTTTGCACTTGAAATAGCAATTCATGCCCTGAATTAATATTTTCCATTGAAAGATTATATCCGTCCTCATACTCTTATACATGATGGCGCTTGAAAAAATCAGATATTGTGATATTTATGTGACAATCTATCACCGGATCGACGCCCATGCCCGCCATTTTGGTATCGCGGCTTAAAGTGATTACATCACCACACTTCACAGGGTAATCCCTACAAAAGTATCTAATCCAATCAAATTTGAACCTATATAATTAGCTGCGTGTGCCTTTTCCCGTAGTGTCTGACGGTTTCCTCACTGATATGCTTATCGGTGTCTTTGTTCAGACTCTTTTATTTCCTGTTAATGTTTTCTTTTGTTTGTGTGTGACAGTAAGACTTTCAGTGCAAGAAAATAAAAATTCATTGCATTATGACCTTCTTTTAGCATGAGCCATGAGAATGAAGGTGGCCTTAATATACAGTCTCTTTTGAAAGACCCCTCTTTTCAGAGCCTGCCTTATGCAATCATATTCAATGTGCAAAAGCACCCTCTGATAATTTACCTCTTTTGGGAGGCCACCTGCGGAACCTGACCAGTGACCACCCAAAATGACCCCAAAAGACACTTACCCATCTAGAAATTCCCCATTTTAGATAAGTAAAACCCATCTACTTTGTACAAAATTTGTAAAATAAATTTTCAAAATCATTTCATAAATTCAACTGTGTTTATAATATCAATAAATGAAGAAACACATGACTGCAAGATGGAATGTGGTCTAATAAATGTGCATCACTCATGGTCTAAAGTCTGGATGGAAATTCAAAGTAGTGGTTAGTTGTTGGACAGGTGGTGCAAGAATCAAACCAACTTTGGGAAACCACCTTTTTTATGTGACCACTTGCTGGATGGTACCAGGGATGGTCTCTCAAAGGAGGTACTACAGTACTATGCTACATGTTCTTGCTCAACCCAAAAGGCTGCTGAAAACAATTAAAAGGCAATCAGAGATTGCTTGATCCATGCCCCAAGGGCCAGAATTTCGGCAAGAATCCGAGAATCCATTCTAGTGAAGATTCTCCTAAACTTGTCTTTCCTTAAAAGAAAACTAATTGACAAAAATCCAAATAGATTCTCGCAAAATTTTGCGAAATTCTAGCCCTGTGCCACCCTTGCCTCATTCATAACCTAGCTAATCACAGATCTCATTTTGGAATGAGTGTAGTCAATAAAAATAGGCTACCAGTATGAGCCAGACATTGACCTAGTGACCTACTTTTACGCATGACAGACTCATGTCTAGATACACAGGTGTGTAAAGTTTCATGATTCTAATTCGAAGGACAACAGATTTGCAGCCCGGACATGAAGTGTAATGGTGTTTTACACGAATGCATCACCATGACCCAGACATTTGACCTAGTGACCTACTTTTTTCTTGATACACCTTTAGGTCAACATATAGGGATGGAAAAAGCGATTTCTACATGCCCCTCCTCCTACTGGGCATAATAAATGAATAAATGAGTAAATGACAAAAGTAGTCAGCAAAGTATGATGAAAAAGGTCTTTGAAGGCAGGTGGTCTACCATTGGAATGGTTTCCCATGACACAGACTACTGTATAGCAATCATATCTATTGAATGAGGTATGCAGTACAGACATACCTATGATGAATGAGGTACACATTATACATGTACAATGAATAAAGTACCCAGGACAGACCTATGATGAATGAGGTACACATTATACATGTACAATGAATAAGGTATCCAGTACAGACCTATGATGAATGAGGTACACATTATACGTGTACAATGAATAAGGTATCCAGTACAGACCTATGATGAATGAGGTACACATTATACGTGTACAATGAATAAGGTATCCAGTACAGACCTATGATGAATGAGGTACACCTTGTACACATACAATGAGCAAGGTATACAGTACTGATCTATGATGGATGAGGTACACATTGTACATGCACAAACAATAAGGTACACAGTACAAACCTATGATGAATGAGGTACACATTGTGCATGTGTAATGAATAAGCTATATATTGTACACCTATGATGAGGTATATAATATAATATACTATACACTGTATGCCTACTATGAATGAGTGGGGGTATAGAGTAGACCTAATATGGTTTATACATTGTACATATATAATGAATAACGTATATAAGTATACGTGTTTTCTGAATAAGGTATACATTGTACATGTATTAGAACACTGAATCAACCTCAACTTGATGATCATAAATGACTGCCTCTTATACATAAACATGTACCAGAAAATGATAAAAAGATGCAAATGAAGAGCTGGCCTAGGCTCCATATGAAATCATTGATTGGCTGCCTTATAATCGCACGGACACTTTTACATGTACTGAGATAGATGTTGCCTCCAGTAGCAATGCAATAATGCACCAAGTGAAACATGATGGAATATTTATGTGTAAGAAGTAACAATGGTTTTAAGGCAGGTGATCAGGTACTGCTAATAAGATCATATTGGAGGCATAAATGTAGCTTTACGGCTCACTTTGCAGTATTGGGAATGGGCTGTAATGGTGAATCCAGTCATGCTACATTAAAACAGTGATCAAGTAAGTTTGAGTTTAAATATGACATCAAATCTGAGTTGAAACTGAATGTTAGATACAGTACATTTGAGTTCAAATATGACATCAAATCTGAGATGAAACTGTAAGTTAGATTCAGCAAAGCAAATATGATTAGATTCAGCAAACTTCGAGTTAAACACAAATAGGAAAGAGCAAGAATAGAGAGTTCCTGTCTTTTTCCTGTAGAGGGCACTTCAGTGACAAGGGCTAGACTTGTGTATTCCCATTACTTTCCATTGTAATTTGCAGCTTACTAACTTCAAAACCACTGCAATTAGAAACTCAAAATTTCCACATGGTAAAATAAATCTGTGTGTGTAACTTCATGGCATTCTGACTGTCAAGCAGACAGCAAGCCTTCTGAAACAATAATAATTTTTAACAGAACAAGGTATATTTAATCCATGCATAATTTTAACAGTAATTATTATTTTAATCAATGGTTATCTGGGACTGTTCTTAAACAGGGATTATATTACTTTGTTTCAGGTATGATCGCTGAGCAAGTACATTGTCAATAATATAGAACTTGGCAAATAATAAACCAATTAAATGTATTTTTCAATTAATCAATCCCCACTTTTCAAACCAAATAAATGTAAACAGGCATATGGGCATTCTTGCCTCATGCTGGAACCTCCAGTATCCATTAAGACTGCATCACATCTAATATTAATGCAATTCTGAACTTCTAATGGTACAATTTCACCAACTTGATCATTAGGTTCACATTTTATTTATACAAACTGAACTGCTGGGATGATCCAACAGTTTACCTCCAGGGTCTGAGTTTTAAATTTGGGGTGAGTGCAGCCTGTGCACTGCATGTATCAGTGTCCCCAGATAGACTGAACTATTTACCAAGGAGCACTGCCACACCCTTATTCATGATCCCTCTTTGCCTCCATGCCATGACTGAGCCCAACTTTGATTGCCGAGTACCACTTTACCCAACCCAATGCCGGCTGCATTAAGCTTCACCAATGACAATGAGAACAGTTCTTGCCAACAGACCATATACCCTCCAAAACATCTGAATCGACTGTACCTTATTATTGCCTTAAGTCCTCATATATAGCTCAAAATAGCTCAATATTACCATTCCTTCATAACACACACTTTTCTATGATGGCTGCTGTGACCTTGACCTACATATATCAAGGTCATCATTGCTTCATGACACACCCTTTACTGACACAGAATAATCATACAAGGTATGAACAAGATCGGAGTATTAATTTTTAAAAAAGTTATGAGTCTGCACAAGATTATGTTTGCAGAGAGACAGACAGATGGACAGGGGGTATAATAATGGGGTCTGTCTGACCAAAAAGATTGCCATCATTTTTTTTTTTTTTTTTTTTTTTTTTTGGTGTTAAAGTCATTGATGTTTCTGTGCATGGCAGCACAGGAAGGTGCTACCCCAGCATGACATTGAGACACACATAAAGCACAGAGCTGTCAATCCACAGTGGCAGGCAGTTTGTCTGCAGTGTTCTGAGCTGTCCCAGTGCCCTGTTTACCGCTCCCCAGTGGCTGAGCTCTCTAGGCTGAATAATGTATCCATGCTGCACGTGCAGAGGCTGCAAGCCTGTGCCCACAATGGCTGCACAGCAGTGCCTCATCCCAGTCTATGTTGACATATCTATCTGTGGAGAGTGTCAACCACCAATGTGTATTCCATTTCAACTGTACCAAATCCAAACTGATTCACTTACAGTGCTTCAGTAGAGCCGATTATGACTGGATTCTGTTCCACAGTGGAATATTTGAGTCATTATGATTAACACCGATAAAGGCTTGTCAGAGGATTCCCTGGCAAACAAGTCACCAGATCAATAGCAATTGATAGCCACTGACCAGATCTCAGCCAGTGCCGATTTCTCTTGCCTAGTCAACCAGTGATTAGGCACGTAAATATTCCCACTATTGCATCCTGCTACCTGTAATATGCTGAGTCAGCACACTTCTGCACCAGTCACTCAGCATGCTGGCCACAGGGGATCTGGCAGAGGTATGAAGTCACCTCCCAAGCAAATGCCAGTCTGTTTCTATTAGCTACCCTGGTCAATCACCTGTGACCTGCCTGCTGTATACTCACTGCCCTAGCTAATCAACTGTGGCCTCCCTGTTACATATTAATTTTACAGAAACCTGGCCATTAACACTCCTACTCAGCATGGTATGTAGTTTTCTAACCTACTGGACTGTGAATTACTTTACCACAATAAAAACCAAGCAGAACAAATCATGTACTCCAGTGAGGAAGAAAATTGTCACACAAAGTAAATGCAAGGAAAAATTTGCCATAATATCACCGGTGTTTCACTGTTGCTGTAAAAATGTCCACCACCTATCCTGGAGCATGATAAATCTCTGATGGGCAACCACAGGTCTGGCTGAATCATCATCCATAATTACATTTTTGCTATGTTTGTACCATGATTAACTGTATCATTGATGCTGCATAGCTACACTTATATTACTACATGTACCTGTGTTTAGCTGATGAACAGGTTTACAGTTACATCCAGGATGTTCATGTAGCAGACAAAGCTTTAGTTTTTGTATTGTATGACATGTAACTTACTGTCTATGCCAGTATGCCACAAGGAAAAAAATTGCTTGTTAATAAATGTGTTGAAAAAAATGCTTAATCAAATATGTGTAAGCTTTTGTATAATTTAGGATGATATCCAAAAATAAATTGTTCATGATCATGAATATATTGAATGAATATATGTCAGTTGATATTTATATATAAAAGTTTTTTTGTTTGTTTTCATTTTTTTTTTTTTTTTGTACATGTATATCATCGGTCGGTTTCCTTTCTAATACATCATGACACTGACCCTTGCCTGCCACAGCTAGGAATGAGTCTTGTTATAAATCCTCTCATTCAGTGAGCCAAATAGGGTATTATCATAATGTCTGCATATCCACGCATGTATATGTGCACCTTAATAATGCAACATCCATTTACCAAATTGAGAAACAGCCATTTTAACTTATTAACTTAAAGCATCTTGTCAAGACCTTTGAAGAGTTCACTCCCTTATAACCTTGTCCCATTTATCAAGGTCACAGAAGTCAACACAGAAAATCCTTGTAAAAACTCTTTTCTGAGAACAAATGAAGCTACAACTATCAAGCTTGAACACAAAGCATCTTTCCGAGATCTTGCATAAGTTCACTACCTGGTGACCTTATTTTTTAAGATCACAGGGGTCAACATAGAAATTTCTTGTATATGCTCTACCTGGAGAACAAAGTTGCACCCTTCAAACTTTGGCAGCTGAAGTATCTACCTTGGATGAGTTTGCTCCCTGGAGACCTTGCTCACTTTTTCCCGGTCACAGGGGTCATAAAAATTAATACAAGGCATGCATATTAATTTCCTGCCACAACTGTATACTTGGTTCCCTCAGTAAGCTTAGTCTTGCCTGGTAAGTTACAGGCAGCTGCCTGTGCAGGCAAACAAGACTTCATTAATATTTTGGAAATTAAGAATACTTAGCACAGGCAGATGGAAATTTATTCTTATATCCAATCTAGTAAACACTAAATGAATATGACTTTGGCATTTGCAAACTTAAATTTCTCTAAAAGACACTAGTTTTGTAAGAAATGGGTATCAAGCCCAGTCTGTGACAGTGATATGCTCATGTGTTCTCCACGATTGACAGGTGTGAACCCATGCTTTGTGGCAGGAACTGTATGCATGTCTTGTATTCTTGAATATTATACAAAAACTCGACTCCATATGCTTTTAGTAATCTATCCCTTCATTTTTTCTCACTGCATACATAGCACTTTAGGATTCTGGCCAATGGGGTCTTAAGGTCATTCTGACCCATACATTTTTTTCTTGCACACAGATAAGAGCTGTGTGACAAGAAGCCAGCACCATACCTCTGATGACATTCCCTCTGCAATTTTGACTTAAAATTTATCAGACAAAGCACAACATTTACACATCCCAACACTGCCGTATTTTGAGAGGGCAAGGGGTTAATGGTAGAGCCAGGTAAATGACCTTCTCTGCTGCCCACACATCAATGGGCTGAGTGCTGCCTCAAGATGCACATCTAAGGGTTCTTCCAGGTAGCTGCCTGCATGTCTGGTGTGCTGGCAGTAGCTGCCTGCTTAGACTTGACTCCAGCCAATCTGTGCTGACCAACATGCCTTGCTCCTTCTGCATTTGTGTTCACCATGACACCTCTATAATCTATGCCAGTGACAAACTGTCCTCTTGTCACTCTAATATTAGTGCAATTAAGCCAGAAATTAGACAACTATTGCGTGTGTTATAGCATGTTTTCATAGCCAAAACTGATAAAACTTGTTGGTCAAGACCTTGGTAGTAATCCCAGTATTTTTATTACAGACACTTCCTATTTTTCACAATTTCAATTTAAAAGGCAAATAGACATATTTCTGTCTGTAATCTGTGCATATTTTTTTTTAATTGAAAACATAGTGCAAGGTGTTCACAGATTACATTAGCCCCTGTTCATAGATGCGTGTCCTGAGGCCACTGACGCCATGCAGTGAGACAGCACTAAGACTGCCATCAGTGGTCCTCAAGGCATCCAAGGAGTCCCGGATATGTTGAAGGGCTTCCAGCTCACAGTACACTGGTACACTTGAGAGCAAACATACAGCACCAGCCTCTCCAGGATATTGAGATGGCCTGCTATGGTACTTGTACCCAACAGCATTATTTGTCCACCACTGCATTTCTTGCTAGTTTCTCACCTCAGACTTCTGATCATAGTTAACCCACATAGATGGACTTAATTTTGCTCTCTATTTAATTTCAATTATTTTTCTCATGCCACAAAACCATGAAAATTTAAACACTGAACAATGCATATTACCAAAGAATTTTTGTTTTCATTTTTATCATTATTCACTTTTGTAAATTCTAAAACGTGAATTAAAACTATGGGAGATGTGAAAACCACAAAAATCCATACTCTTCAACATAAATACATGCACAGCACAGTCTGCAGCTCAGAGAGGCTCTCAGCATGTCTAAGTATATTCACATTTTTTACACTCTTAAATAAAAATTCATTGATTTGTTGATATTGCAAATAAGCAAAATCATTGAAAAATTCCCCCAAATAACAAATGAACTTCTGAAAAACCTGTGAAATATAATGCAATCTCTGTCTCATCCAGACCCAGGGCATGCAAGAAGTAAACAGACTTTTCTGTATGAGACAGGTTGTTGCCTCAATATTAAATTGTCATGTCTATATTTGAAAATTGAAGCAACTACCACACTATAAATACTGAGGCAATGAGACAGCAAGACACATTTCCCATAAGCGCCATTACAAACATGTCTCTTTCTATGCCAGATTAAGTTCCAAAGTTGCTATACTGTGGCCCGCTTCAGCAATTTAAACATTCTGGTATGATGATGTTAGTGGATAAGACTATTTATACTGGGGAACTAATCCAGGCTAGCTTATAACTTTACCCCAGACATGTGCAGGCCAGTATGAAAGATGTGGATTACCTCAAAGTCAGTCAGCAGGGAAATGGTTAATTTGCAGGTTCTAATCCTGCCACAGTGCGTGTCTATAGATTTTCCAGTAACTGTCACTCTCATGAGACTGCAATATTGTCACATAGATGTTTAATGAATTCATTGTGCCGTGTCCAATTAAATGAAATGCGAGCAGACATTGTCCCTCCTCTGCAGACTGACATGAAGCATGTGATCTCCTGTTCTGAAGGCCAGCCAATCATCCTAATCCTCATCTCTTACAGGTTCTGCTCCACCGATTCATGCATGTATGATTAACCAAGACTAACTATATTTTGTCGGAAGGACAGTCCACTGTCACAGCTTCATTTGTGTACACAGCAATGCAATTCTTCTTCAGTAGGAAGTCCACGATAAGGCATTGGTTAACCCTTTTCCCTACAGAAAAGTTTTCTCAAATTTCAAGGCTATTTTGAATATGAAAAAATAAAAATATTGAATATGTCATGCAGCAACATACAGAAAAAGTTATTTATCTGGATTGAGCATGATTTATATGTTCACCTTAACAAAACTGTCCCCCAGAAATACTAAATTAGTGCTGAAATGGGTCCACAAATGCTTAGAAAAAGATATTTTTGAGTGCTGAAATAGAAGCAGCAGCAGGGCAAGGATTAAGTAAACCTATATCCAGCAGTTGTCACCTTCGGCTGAGCGTACCTACTTGCAATGTAATGAGAAACTAGGCAGCAACAGCAGATGGAGCAGCCCAGTGTCACCTATAACCCCAATTACCTATCCCAATATCCACAATGTGGCTACTGTCCCTCACTTTATTTAATGCTTCTTGGATATAACTATATCATCACAACTCTTTGTGTGTGTATGTATGTGTGTGTGTGTGTGTGTGTGTGTGTGTGTGTGTGTGTCTGTGTGTGTGTGTGTGTGTCTGTGTGTGTGTGCCTCTGTGTGTGTGTGTGTGTGTGTGTGTGAATCATTAGCAAAAAATGAAAGTGGTTACTTTGTTATGCAAAACTGCAGTTAATTCGTCACTCAATCCATTCTCGTGTTATCTTGCACCTTAAATAGCCCTGAAAGCTAGAAACCATTATCATGTATGGAAGGGAATTGTCAATTAGTGAGGCTGCAGGCAACAGTACTGTGCCTCCTATTCACATTATCCCCCTGCCTCTTGTTCCTCAATCTCCACAGGGACCCACCACTAGACGACCACACTGCAACATGGAAGCCACCAGCCATCAAGCCAGATTGTTGCCACATGGAATGCACTTTACATGTTAACATGTGCCAAGCCTTGCAATACCAGTTCTTGGGGTTTTATTTCCCTGTGCTCGAATTAACACCTCAACATTTAATACATAACGGTTTTTAATAGCTGAAGAAACCTGATCCCTTTTCTTGGATTGTACCTCGGGTATTCAGATACGAGGAATGTCAATCAGGCTACCCTGTGATCTCCAAACAGAAGTAATGCCAGTGGTTTCTGACAATACATGGCATTTAACCCTCCCCCTCACTTGAATTATGAGTCGACAGCTTTCTTTGGCATGGGTTGGGTACCCAGCCTATGCCAAAGAAAGCTACTGACCTGGGTCATGTTTTCTTCTATGTCTGAAACTTATCCTGCATGGGTTATCCAACATGGGTATGAAAGATAAGGTTTTAATTGTAATCTTTCATTTGATTTGTGACTCAATGGTTTTAAGTTGTAGACAAACCAATGAGAGGCCATGGTGCACTTAATAAAATACTGACTCCTCCCACTATCAAAATGGCATCATTTTCAAACTTATTTCTCTGATAGAACTTCGATTTGGTGCGTACAATAGTCCCCTCTTTTGAGCAACCACCCCTAGTGCAGATGAAAAAGCGGTCGACCTCAACATCTCAAATCCAGGGCGGACTTTCCCAGCTAGGGAGGTACGCAAATTTCTGCCACCACCAGTTCATTACCGCTTACATATACTTTAAAAAGAAATCAATTTTCAAATTAATAACAATCTTTAAAATGTTTATTTCAATAAAGAACTCTTGTTCTGGGTGCTGAAATATGTGTTTCGCAACTTAATATTTGCCGATCTTGAGTTATGTCCTTTTTCCATTACAGTCAATCAATGGGCCAGATGCATCACCCGGTACAGAGCCTTCACTTGCGAAGTAATCAGCTTAAACTAACGTAAAATTGTTTAGATGGGATAACTCACTGTCGTAACTTTATTGTACACGTTCAGTGGACCCTAACTCACCGTAATTCGAAAGTTATGGATCAAAATGAGACTCTGCATTTTCCCACTTCCACCACGTGTGTTTTGGGCGCCATGTTTACCTAAATCTGAACCATGGTAAAAATAGATCGGGCCACTTCATCAGTGTCGGTCACGCACTCAACCACACAAGCACGTGTTTGATCGAGGTTCCATGTGATTTTGACCTAGCGAAAGTTATCATCAGTTATTTCATAGAATGTACTATAATCAAACATCCTTCAATTATAAATGAGAAAACTAAATAATAATATTTCTGCGGCTTTCCACTTATCTGCCGAGGTTAGCTTAGGTTTTGCATGCAAAAAAGCGATGACCACGTGGGTCCCCGATCTCCGGGAAAGGACGAAGATTATTCCAGACGTTTCCGGAGATTGAGCTTCTGCAACCTTCGTCGTGCATTTTTATTTGAAGCATTTCAAGATGGATGATGTGAACGATCATGACTGGGAGCGATCAAGTTCCCATCACAAATAAATTCCTGCCAATCATAATGAAGTTTAGTTCAGAAAACAATCCATGATATCTCAGCATACAGAGAAAGAAATATGGTGGTCGAAATCCTCTGAGATTCGCTATGAAGAGGCCCTATACATGCTGAGTATGCCACATTCACTGCGAATGTGCCATCGCAAAAATGTAAATGAATGGATGGATCCTACGCTCGTGAGAATTTGAAATAAGGAGGAATAGATACAGATTGATCATATGGAATACTTGTTTAAGGAAATTTACTATAGAAAGAAATCCTTTATTGTTTGCGCTCAATAAATTCTACAAGAATCCTGTCAATTTCATAACAATTAGTGAGTTGCTTGCATAAATTTTGTTGGCCAGCTCGAGGCATAGTGGCCAGACATGGCTCAAATTTTTGTTTTGTGGTCACAAACTTGTTCAATTTGCATGGTCGTTGGTCACATTTAACAGATGATTGTTCATAACAGGTAAATAATTGAAGAAAAACAACTTTGGCAACCAAATACGGTCGTTCAAACCAGGTGGTCACTCTTAAGAGGGATCATTCAAGGCAGGGACTACTGTATTTGCTCTTTTTTAGACACAGAAGAAAGATAATCCAGTATGGGTGGCCCATTGGGGATAATGTCGGGATCATGAGTTGTTGGATTTTCATGTTTTCGTGAGGTAGGCCTAGTGCTGAACGAAAACATGAAAATCCAACAAGGAGTGATCCCAATGTTATCCTAAATGGGCTACCCATACTGGATTCTCTATATCTGCATATCTCTTTCAAATTGTTTTTTATTCCTGTTGAAAAACATTGAAGCTGACATTTGATCACCAGCCAGTTTTGGTTGGTTTGGGGGGGGGGGGGGAGATTCAGCTTCTGTTTCTTTCTCTTACTATTGCTTCACTATGCAGTAAATATGAGACTGAACTTTGCTCATGACAAGTGTAGTCACTTTGAGAAAAGATGGGGTCAGAACCAAAGACATTTATCTTAGTTTCTACACATAATGGATTTCCATAAAGAGCTAACATCAATACCTCTGCAGATTTTCAAGCTATTACAAGTACAGCATTGTAAATAATTGCCATCGCATTGCAACTAGTTATTCAAATAGGTGTCAATGCTATGCAGGTTTCACTTAAATTAATGTGGAATGTCCCAATTTCCTTGCAAAGATTTTGAAATTGCTACACACTGACAGTCTTATTTTTGACACTCCATGTACTTAGGTCCTCTATCTCATGACAAGTATGGTCATCTTGATCAAGACAAGGCTCTCACCTAAACTAGACATGCAGGATTTGGTTCCACGTGTTTAGTATTCTTCTGATTTCACTCAAAATCAATTCTGAACAATGTAACACTTTGTTGCATTTAGTGTGCTTTTCTCTACTGGTGCTAAAAATCCCATGACTTTAGCTTATTTGGCTAAAGCAGCTTTAGACCTTTAGCCAAATACCATTTATCTTAGCCAAATTCACAAAAATTGTCTTTTTCTGATCCTTAATAACTTCATAAAAATCCCAAGTTAAGACATGGATAATGTATTTCCATGGCCCAATATATAAATTTCAAAACATGATCAGCCAATTTGGCCAAAGATTATAAAATGTTGTATTGCTAAAACATACTTAAATATCCTCTGCTTATTTGGGTATTGAACAGCAATAACCTAGCTTTTAAGCTACAAGTCAACTAAAGTGTAAGGACTGCACAGACACACAGATACACTGCTGGGGGTGGGGTGGGGGTTAACAAGAGCAATAGTTAAGTGCCTTTTCTATCCTTACCCTCCTTCCATACCCTAACCCAAAAAGCTGCCGTCTACAAACATGATAAAACCGACAGCATTACCACTACTGACTGTCTCAGCTGCTGGCTGCTTTGGGCAGGGACATAGGGTGGGGAGAGAGATATTAAGGAGAGTGGACAGGCTATCATCATTGGCTAATGAGACTTGCTTTGCCCATGGCCATAAATATCCATGGATAAGGATGATGCATCATGCACATACAGGATTGTGCCTCAGCATAACACAATGGAAATCATCATGTTCTTGATGCAGACAACCTGAGTACCCAATTTCATAATTAGCACACAAATCATCACTGTATGTTCCCTCTTCTCCTGGAAACTTGTCAACATGATTACTGATCAATCAATGCATCAAGCTGCAGTTAATCAAAAATATTAATACACAGCATCATTCACTCTTTTTTGCTTTGCACAGACTAAGAAATACTAATTGGTGTTTATGTTTTTTTTTTTTTCTCCCTCTCTCTGTACTGTAATGCCCTGGAAATGACGTCTTAACTGGGAGCATATGCTGACAACCCACAGCAGTAATTAGCCAGCTACTCACAGCTACAGAGGTAGCACAGGGACCTGTGTGGGAGACCTGTCAATGAAGGTCATCTTCACTGCTTGTGTCCTCCAATTTGTCCTTGTAATTAAAAAACACTTCCATGTTTTGACACTCCAGATTGAAAACTTCTCTGGGCCTGTGGGCTGTGACACAGCATCCAACTGTTCTTATTCTTTAATCTATCCTTATAATTCTGTCACTTTTCTACACTGAACACCATGCTGACAACTGTGTGAAATGTATGTATTAACCCTAATGTAACACCAACATCCAGGGAAAAGGAAGACCATAATTTTTGTGTTTTTTATACTTTTTTTCTGTCCAAATACAGTTAATAATATAACAAGAAAAATACATATAATTATATGTTTAAGTGCTGGGATTGCTGTTTAAATGGATCTATCACTCATGTTCCCTTGCATTTTCACCTCAACCAATTAAGGGTAGCTTTGATCACCTTCCCATACATCATATTTTACTGTAATCTTGCATGCAGCACCCCTCTCAGAGCACTGCCCAACGTAAACTCCACAGATCTATGAGCAGCTTACATGAGATTTGCTCATGTCAAGGCACCTATATTAAACAGTTCTATTTATGTATGTATGTATGTATGTATGTATGTATGTATGTATGTATGTATGTATGTATGTATGTATGTATGTATGTATGTATGTATGTATGTAAAGATTATTTGGATTAAATCAAGTTTTGAACCGGTGCTTATAACTGGTAAAAGTGAGAAAAAAGGATGCCATCATGGTTAAGCTGAAGTTGCAAGTTTTTGAATTTTTTCCCAAATAATTGTTAAGGCAGTATATACAATTATTTGGGGCAATCAAAATACATATGATACAAAGTTACAGCAAATACAATTAAAAAGCAATCACAGATTGCTAGATCTATGCCCCCCCCCCCCCCCCCCCCCATGCTACAGCTGTCAGTACTGACAGAAGTCATTCTTGTGCTATATGAACATTCATAGCCAGTATACTGGCAAGGTCACTCATCTTCAGACACGTCCGAGACCTTATGTAGGACTATAACCACCAGCAATTTGAAAGGCCTATGTCAAAAACTTTTCACGTTAATGCGTGAAAACCAAATTCATTAAAATGGCTCTATGACCTTGGCATTTTGGTCCAGGTCACCCATCTTCGAACTTTTCTGAGACCTCATGTAGGACTATAATCACCTGCAATTTGTAAGGCCTATGTCCAAGACTTATCAACTTATCGTGTGAAAACCAAATTCACTAAAATGATTCTGTGACCTTGGAATTTGAGTCAAGGTCATCCATCTTCGAACTTGTCTGAGACCTTATGCAGGACTGAGCACATGCAATATGAAAGGCCTATGACAAAAATTTTTCAACTTACTGGGTGGAAACTAAATTCACTAAAATGGCTCTGTGACCTTGGGAATTGGGTCAAGGTCACCAATCTTCAAACTCCTCTCAGACCATATGCAGGACTATAAGCATATACAATATGAAAGGCCTATGCCCAAAACTTATCAACTTATCGCGTGAAAACACAATTCACTAAAATGACTGACCTTGGGAATTGGATCAAGGTCACCCATCTTCAAACTTGTCCAAGACCTTATGCAGAATTATAAGTATGTGCAATATGAAAGCTCTATGCCAAAACTTTTTGAGTTTCTCGTGAAAACTGTCCAGGTGGAGGGACGCACGCAGACACACAGACAAAGGGGTTAATACATGCCCCCTCCTCCGTTGGAGGCAGGGTATTATTCCACTTATTCAAACTCATAAGATTCCTGAATTTATGACAGGGTCTAATTATGACCCTCATATACAAGTATTTCTTTCTTTCCTTCTTAAACAAATTACAATTAAATATAGCATGAACCTAATCTCCCATAATTCTCAGTGGCATAAATTGCATATTCTTTGCTCTCTAGGAATATCATTATATTGCAGTTTGGCTGCTGGTAGTTTGTGATTACCTGTTCTAAAATTGAATAATCATATTGCATGACCGTTTGGTAGACTAAGATATTTCTCAAAACCAAACATATCTTTATAAATTCTATAAGTGACACACGTTTCATCACCATATACTTGAGAATGTCATTTCTGTTTATATTGGTCATTGTAGTCTTACTTTGACCATCTTATAAGGATGGTTTTAACTCTGAGGAACATAAATATGACATATCTGCATGCAACTTTTCCCCAGTAAAAATGATCAAAGCATCTGACGTAACGTGCTTCTTTTCGGTCTGACATTAAGACTAATATGCCATCAGTCAACAGCTTTCCTCAACACACTCTGGGCACACTGCACCCAGAGCATGCTCAGGAAAGCTGTTGACTCAGTCTCCACAAGGTTACAAGCCCAGCCATTCTCTCATGACTTTGGTCTTTTGGAATTGTATAATTTGTGATGTTTAAAAGACAGATGATGAACACAGTCAAATGGTCCCTGCCTTATATGGCCAATGTGATGATTGACCAACTGGCTTGAAAGACCATCTTTTTACAAATCAATTAATATTTTAATCTTATTCAGATTTTTCATGGATGACCACCTGCTTTGAAATTGAAAGAGTACAATCTGATGATCTCAAAAGATGGTCTTATCGGGAAGGGGGGGAAATGGTACTGCCCGTATATGCCTTTATGGGTGGGTGCTGCCGAAAAGACCCCACATTTTCAGCTTTAGTCCCTCCCAAAGGGCCCTGTTTCACAACACCATTCTCTCTGAAAGACCCCTCTTTTTTAATTCCATGCTGCCAATATTTTTGTGTGAAAGGCACTTTTTTCCAGCTAATCCTTTTAGGAAAAGTGGTCCCCTGCCCACGTCATTGCAGATTTACTTCTCTGCAACTTGCTGCTTTTGACAGTGTTCAATATTTCCCACTAAGTGGTGCTCCCAAAGATCCCCTCATGCTGGATCTGTATTTCAAACTCTGGGTGGCACCTACCTACCCCAAATGTAGAGAGTACCCCTACCCCCGGGGTCTTACAAGACAGAGACTTTCTTTAATCTGGTCAAGCTATATCAGACAAAACATTAACATGATGTGGAACCAACCTCGCTGACATTGTGTACAGACCTTGCACATCAGATTTATTTTACACTGCAGGATAAATTTTACCTCAACAAACTTTTTTTCACAGTATCCACACAATTTGAAGAACCTCTAAAATCTACAATTGTCAAAAATTTAAAGTCAAACTCCACTGGCAAACTAATATACTTTAAAGTAAAATACACACGTAAAACAAAATCTCCACTTGTGGTTCCTGTAGAACAAATACAATAATTCAGGCATTGACATGTGTATAAAATCTTTGTTTGAAGTCAAAAGGCCTCCAGTGCCTCACAGCATAATACAGGTGGTATACAGTAAAATAGGAACAAAGCCCTTCTGCATGGTGCTGAAAAAAGGCAACTGGCAACTGGAAAGTCTTGCACTATTGATGAGCTACATTCCTAGGATCCTGTAGCAATAACCACAGCACACATTATTCCATCAGGCTTGATTGGTCAGGTCCCTCCAGAATGGAAATTGATGACAGTGACTGTGTGCCATGGACTCCATTTATACTTACAAATGTCAACACTTCAACCTTTCTTGGAAGAGATTATTGGCTCTGATGAAAGGATTGTCACATGAAAATTGCACAGGTAAGCATTTTGGGAACACAGCCACTTATATAATCACACAGCAATGGTAACAGTAAGGACATGCCCCCTCAACATGACCTTACCTGAACATATTGTCACATGAAATATTTACTATGGTCATACGTGAAAGGCGAGATATTTCCACTACACAAATCAATTCATTAGTGCCTTTTGTCACAAAAATGGTCATTTCTTTTTGTCAAATAATATATGACTGACACACTAACTACTGCAGTGAACACATAAACTATTGAAGGAAGTCAAAACAATTATTGAAAGAAAATATCATGATCAGACACCCCCAAGCCCCATTCAGCCACCACCACCCCCACCCCTAATACCTGTGCATCTAACATTGGCCATATATAATATATTAATCTAGTCACAAAGCAGCTTGATTTGATATGGTTCCGAGAGTTGGAACACAGAAGGTCAAAATCAGTTGGTTTAAGTGCCTCTCCACAAGATGTCACTTCAATACACATGCTATGACTGTGTATTCCTAATGCTACACCTGAATCGTTTGAAAATTTATGTGTCTAAAAACTCCATACTTAAGTATATAGCTGCAGTACTTGCATTTAAATTTAGTGACTTTCAACGGTGGAAAATTAAAATGTCTATCCAAACATTTCATGAAGCCATTCAATCCAACAAGAATACTCAACTTCAAGTCAACACTCCATCCACTGGGTTGTGTATTCAATTCAAACAACCCTTTTTGTTGTATGAAAATGGTCTTCAATAATGCTTTCATGATTGGTAAATAATAAATAGGGTTGGGTTTTTTTTTTAACTGAAAGAGGTAGTCTTTTATGAGTGGTAATCTCACACAAAAGTGGCCACCTGTCACAGGTTTCTCTTAACTTATATTTCCTTTCCTTAGTGGTGAGCCTCCCTGCACCTGATCCATGTTTTCTTTCTCATGAGATAGATGCATGGACTGGATCATGTAATTATAAACTAAATATTAAACATAACGGCTATTGCCTTAAAATCCCTCGGCTACCCACAAAAGGGATCTGGTTCTCCTGATATCGTGTGCAAGAATTTCAAAGTAGTTTGACCCATGTGACCTCAAAATAGAGTCAACGTCATTCTCCTTCAAACTTGAATTCACCTTCAGAAACAGGGAGATCAACTGCAAAAAGTTTTGTGATCCTAGCTTATCTTTTTCTTCTGATATTCCTTGCAATTTTTTTTCAATGGATTTCCCCTGGTGACCTTGAAATCAGATCAAGGTCACTGTCCTTCAAACCTGAGCCAGACTCTTACAAGGGTGATTTACTGTAAAAGTCTTATGATCCTATCTTATCCAGTTCTTAAGATCTCATGTACATACATTTATTAAAGAGAAAATTGCCTCTGGTTACCGTCAAATTAAGTCAAATTCACTCTCCTTCAAATCTGATGAAGACCTTTAAAAGGGTGATTATCTGTAAATGTTTCATGATCCTAGCAATTCTGGTTCTCCTGATATTGCATGCTAGAAATTCATAGAGAATTGACCTAGGTGACCTTAAAATTGGGTCAAGGTCCTTGTCCTTCAACCTTGATGTAACCTTCAAACAGGGTGATATCAATTACAAATGTATCATGATCCCAGCTTATATGGCTCTTCTGAAATCATGGTGGTACTGCAGAACCACAATCACATGAAGCGGTTCTTAACATCTCATGTACATGACACTTATTAAAGAGAATAATTGCATCGGGTGACCTTTAAATTAGGTCTAGGTCACCGTCCTTCAAACTTGATGTAGACCTTACAAGGGTGATTATCTGTAAATGTTTCATGATCCTATCAATCTGGTTCTCCTGATATTGCGTGCAAGAAATTCATACAGAATTTACTTAGGTGACCTTAAAATTGGGTCAAGGTCATATTCCTTTAAACCTGACATAAAACTTCAAAAAAGGGATTAACTAAAAAAGTTTCAAGATACCAGCTTATCTGGTTTTTCGGAAATCACACGCAAGATGGGACATACAGACAGACCCACAGATTCACACAGATGCAGGTGATAGCTGTACCCACCCTACCCCACCCAACCCCACCCCCATCCCCCGCCTATATGGGCTGAGGGGTAAAAACATATTGAGGGAATAGGTCCTATGCTGAGGACATGTAAAATGGTATAAATGTCAATATCAAGCTCCCTGTACTGATGTGTTATGAAAAGAGTGTCAAGTGACCACTATACATAGCATTCAATCACCATGAAAATGCTACTGTATTGTTTAAAATATATACTGTAGTATCATTTTCTGAACTTCATCTTAACATATATTTTATACATGTACATCAAAAATGGCTAATTTAGACACAAATCTATCATTTACACTCATACCTATTTTTGGCACATTCATTACAGTATATATTCTATACATCAAAAATAATCAAATGAGATGGAATGTGTGTCTGCTTTCAAACAGACTGGCTTCTGTGGTACTGAGAGCTATAGTTTGACCTTATGACAGGACAAAAAAATAATAATAATAAAAAAATGACAACAAAATGAACTTATGAACACCATTATGTACGGCTTTTATTAAGGCTTTCCCATTTGACCCAGGCTACACTGCCTGATGGTCAAATGTCCTCTACACTGATCTTTTTCTCACAGAATCTCATCACAAATGACAAACGCCATTAATGATAATAAATATCGGACCTACAAAAATAGCGTGCTCTTGGTAAACAGTTTTCCTCTTCAGAGTTGAGCACTAGATGTCAACCTACCCCAAGAAAAGCAGTAGATTCAGTCTCAATCCAGGGGGAGGAGGAGGGGGAGGCAAGGTTGATGTGGTCACGTGTAATTATAGTTGGCGAAAATACTTACACAATGTACAAATCCATTCAGCCAGAATATATCTTGTACATAGTTAAGTCCTCTACTGCGTCAGACAGGGAATCAAGTATACTTGTACCCACGACCAACATGTACATGTATAAGAATGGAAAACCTACAGGTTTATGTTACCTGTGGCCTATCACGATGCCTCCACTATAAAAATAACTTTACAGCTTTAACACTAAGTTTTCCTTTTTCTGCCAATTTTGACACCAGTCGTTATGCTCTGATTGGCCGTTGCGATACTCCATTCACACTCTTTGTAAGCCAACTTTTCAGTCAAGCACCAGCATGTCCAAAGTTGCAGTCACCATAAGAGAGACCAAGGTCAACAGCTTTCAATGACATGCATTGAGCATTTTGTGCCCAAAGTATGTCAATTAAGGCTGTTGACTCAGTCAAAAACTCAGCACTGAAAGAGTTAAAACTGTCTCTTGGTTGGTTGTATTGCATCTTTTCATAAATATGAATATCCCAATCTTCTCCTTGGATTTAATTTCAAAATGTGAATTGACATTACACCACAATCATGGATATATCAGTTTCCGTATTTCAAACCTGAATTCAACTCATTCACTCACCTCCCCCGCTGATTCTGATAATATTTTTGGAAACACTTCTCCACGTACCATCTCTTTCCTATTTGCGAAAAGTTTGAAATGCTAAAATACAAATGAATTCTTGATATAGCAATGAATTTTCCGTGAAGCACAATGTCCCCATAACATTTGTTCCTATGCACCTTCAATTTGCCAAATATTCTGGGATGTCAAATATGCTCCCCCCTGTATGCCGTCTGGTTGATAGTACATGCACATGCACCAGGTTCAGCCCGTCCTTCCACAAATTTCCTCGCTGTGAAATAACGTAAAATATTTTTGTCATTAGGAAAAACTTTGAAGGAAAATTGCAATGAGTCCAATCATAATACCATCCCCAGGCAAACAGCCTTCCTTGGCACAGTTTAGATGCAATGCACGTAACTGAAGCCAAAGAAAGCTGTTGACTCAGTTGTACTCTAGCCATGGAAGGGTTAAGACTACAGCAAGAGGCCTACAGGGGTAGCACACCCGAAGTCAACAGCTTTTCTTGGTATGGTTGGGTATTCAGCATCTGACTGTGCTGGTAAAGATGTGGACCATGTCTGCATATTGGGAGCAAGATTGAACAGAGTGGACTGTTCAGACGTCTGTGGCTTGAGACTCAGGTGGCATTTTTTATCTATGATACCCTTGTGTATTGTGCTAAATACTGCAGCTCTGTGATAATGCTGATTAATGTATGTTTGTAACATATCACCATCAGTATTTTTCATGCCATAGATTAGTAGACTTACCAAACTATACCCTGAGCTCCGGATCCTATTGGCTTTAAGTTCTGGTAGCGCTTGAGTATGGTAAAAGTGGAGTCACCAACCTCCACTGTATAGAACTGGTTCGGGTGTTTACTCATGCTGAAGTGTTGACTCGGGTAGATGAACTCTAATGTTCCATCCTGCCACGCCCCCTTCCGTTCCACACTCCACACGAGTATCTGGGCCTTGTGGACCGGTTTGCAGACAGATTCAGCGTAACATAGGTTCATAGACTACCTGCAAATACAAATGTATGCATATATATACATGTAGTAGTACCTGCTACCTGCTATTTAAGACTGCCTCTTATGCTAACCAAAAGCAGTCACACAAGCCCGGTCGGTGGTCTCTCGGTGGTCTCTCATGGCAGCGGTCTTAAATTGCAGGTACTAAATATACATATATATATAACATATAAAATGAAATAAAGCTTTTATTCATTTTTATTGCTTATCACAAATAAAATACAATTAAATAACACAAAATAACAAAATATTAGCTTCACCACTGTATCATGAATGATCAAGTAATGTACATAATAAATTTAATTTATATTTATTGATCTGAAAAGAAATGTTCAGCATTATGAAAATCATTTTGATAACATATAACAAACATTGCCCTCGCAACCTTGACAAGGCATGGCAGTATTTAGTACATATGCAACACAAAAAGAAAAGTGGACTACACCAAGAATTATTAATGACACATGTACTGTATACATGTAGTTATGTTTTTCTTGTAATGGAAGCACCTACTGTGGAAAAGATAAAAATAATAATAGTTGTATCACCAGAATTATGACATATATTATCTATCTCTTCTGGGATTATGACCTGATTATTCCTAAATTCAATTTAATATTCAGAGGATACCTCCCCCCCCCAAAAAAAAAATATATATATGTATAATCTGAATTTTCTGCTCTTCTGTCCCCCTAATAGTACTTATTTTATCCCCTTCATCTCAAGCATCCCTACACTGGCCCACCCCCACCCCACCATATAGTATATACTTTATTCCCTTCATTTCAAGCATTCTTTATTGTCAGTCCTGGGAGAAATGTGACCACTAAAGTCCTCCTGTCTATGTTACTAGGCACTAATATAACACATTCACTGGCCAAATGAAATGATGTTTTAGTGCTAGGCCACACTTGACTGTGCCCATATATCAGGGTGTCCTCATTCTTTTTTCCCCCCACCACTGTAGGGATGGGCACATCTGAAATCCCAGCAGCAACAGAGTTCAGATCATTTACTGTACCATCATGTCCTTGTTTGGTCTAAAGAATGTCAAATGTCACAAGTCACTTCACTTTTCCTTGATATGAGTATGACCAGTTTCATACACCTAATGCTAAACCCAGATAACTGTGAACTTTTCCATATAAAAATTGTACTTCTACATATTCATTAACCTTTATCTATGACTTCCAGAGAACATATATATAAACTAACAATTTTCCACAGTCCAATAACTTTTGCACTAAGCAACCTGTCTGACACACTTACTAATCTCTTTGAATGCCCGATAGTTTTTAAATTTTGAACCTGTTTGATAATGGCAACTGAGCTGCAGTCAATGCACACCTTAATTTTTTCATCATCATAAATTAACACAAGTATGTATTGGGTAAGAGAGTGCTTATTCCACATGGCTTGTATATGTACATGAAATTGGTAAGGTCAAGATCAACTGATTCATGTGGGTTATCATTCGAGGCTCTGCAGGCAGGTCAGCTTGGTAAGTGTATTTCCATTAATTTCCATTTTATTTGTACCTATGTAACTTAAAAACAGCTCTACCTCGAACTGCTAAAATACTCCTGCAAATTTTACAACTTTTGCTGCAAAACTATTCAATGTATTGAATGTTACTTTAACATAGAATCTTGCAGGAATACACATCTGTAACCGGCAAAACTTTTGTGTATTGGGTAGTGCATTCAGCCATACACACAAAAAAACTGATAATTTTCTCCTCTTCTGTTTGTTCACTGTATCTGCTGGCTCCCAGAGGGCGGTATTGGTTGAATAGATAACTTTGTGTATTGTCATTTGTGACAATGAGAAATTTACCAATGCATATGGCTATACAGTGTATCTCTGTTCCAAATTGCACTATAGCATGATTCTACAGTGTTCAACTTTCTTGCTGCTTGTTTTTGTTACACAACTTGGAGAGAACTTTTCTCATTCCTGTGACCATGCAGTCTTTTAACATCACTTGAAAACCTTATTAACTAGACAATGGTTAAAATCATTTCAAGTTCTTGCATTCCAAGTTTATTACATGTACTACACAAACTAAATCCCAGGTTTCAGAAACATATGGGGGTGGGGGGAAATACTATGTCAAAAAGCTGTTTTGATCCCATTTGCACAGAACTTGAAAATACATTTCATACATAAGTAATGCACACAATTTTATTCTGTCCTGAACCCACTCATTACACAATACATGTAAAGGCAACTAAAACACAATCACCAGGTATGTCACCGAAAATGGGAATGTTTTGTTTCCACGTCATTTCAGATCTTATGAGCCACTTGTGTGAATAAACCTAAATGTGCATGGTAGTAAGATTATGTTACATACATAGCCATCTCTTCTCTGTAATGACAGAAAATTGCACACCACATAAAACAACACTAGCAATCAAATATGCTTTATTTAAACATAACAGTTCACCTGCAACTTAAAACATGACCTCCTCCTCAATCCTACTCAATTAGCTACGTATCTATCGCACATTAAGAACACCAGAGTGATCGTAAGATTTTCACATTTTGACCCATGTATTACATAATACCATAGATGGCAGCCCAATATCTAGCTTAAACTAAATTTTCATACACTTGATAAGTCTTGAAGGATATATGGGGCTATCTTGAAAACTGTAGACGGAATTACACTCACAAGCAAAAGTTTACAGATGGATGGACAGACATGAATGATCACATAAGCTCTGCGACCTATGGTCAGCAGCGATAAACAAAACAAAACAAAAACAAAAAAAAACAAAAAAACAACAGAGGGCTGTATGAACAGCCCATGCTCAGCTGACCCAGACATTCATCACACTTACAGCTCTGTGAACTTGGGATAGCATCAAGGTCGCCCATGTACTGAGTACATCTGACCTTTTTAGAAGAACACAAACATGTGCAACATCAACGTCCCAGTTCAAATAGTTCTTAATTTATAGTGAAGAGTACAATTTATCCATGTTGCACTGTGACCCCAGAAACGAGGTCAAGATCACTCATGTACTGTCTAAGCATGACCTTCATAGAGAAACTTTAACATGTGCAACATTAAGGTCCTAACTCAAAACAGATCTCAAGTTATCAAGCAAACAGTAAATTTTGTGTCAGTTGTCCGGTGACATTGGGAATGACGTCATGATCCATACATCACTGGAGCATGACCATTTGCACAAAATAGGTAGCCACATCTGGTGAGCAAATTAAGAACTAAGAGTCCCTAGGAGTGTTCTTATGAAATATCAAAGCAAGTGGGTGAGCGGTTGTGGAGAAGATTTTGTGAGATTTGTCAACCCCCCCCCCCCCCCCCATATCATTAAAATTCCAAAATAACTGGAGCATGACCATTTGAACAAAACCTGGTAGAAACCCACCCAAGGTACATTAATTGCCACCAAGTTTGAAGTCAATCTGGATGACCATTTTGGAAAAGTAAAAAATGTGATATAGCAATAGGATGCCCATTAACTTACATAGTAATCAATAGGAGAGCTGCATTGACCGATTGGTAACCGAATTGAAAAAATTGTTAAAAATTAGGAATCCATAGCAGTGCCACTTAGTGAACAACTTTGTTTGACCCTTCCACAAGGAATATATCCACCAAGGTTCACCTTATTCTGAGTGACGGTTCTGGAGAAGAAGTCGAAAATAGCAAAAACACCCAAAAATCTTTGAAAAATTAGAAAACAATCACAATCACAGCACCACCTGGTGAACAAATTCAGAAGTACAAGTCCACGGGAGTGTCCCTGTGTGATATCAAAGCAATTGGGAGAGCAATTTCAGAGAAGAAAATTTTTCTAAATTTGCCCCCCCCCCACCCCCCAAAAAAAAAAAAAAATCATAAAAAATCACTGGAGCGTGACCATTTGAACAAACTTGGTAGAGACCCACCCAAGGAAAATTGCCACCAAGTTTGAAGTGAATCTGGCCGACGGTTTTGGAGAAGTCAAAAATATGAATTGTGACAACGGACAACGAACAGACTGACGATCGACGGACGGAGGACCATAAGATAACCTCAGCTGGCTGACAAGTCAGTTAAGCTACAAAACAGAAAACAAAGAACTGTCTTCCAATTTACCAACAGACCTCTGTAACAAATTTTCAAAAAATAATAATTTACCCCTCTTCTCAGCTGACTGACAAGTCAGCTGAGCTACAAAAACCAAAGAACTGTTTTCCATTCTACCAACAGACCTCTGTTACAAATTTAAAAATGAAAATAAAATTTTACCCCTTTCTTCACACATTAAATGTGTAACATTCTGTATATATATGACACACCAAGTGATCAATAAATCTGAATTATGTGTTGTAGCACACTTTTCAGTTGTCAGCGGTGAGAAGATCTGTATATATGGTTTGGCAATAGCAGAGAATCTGGTCACTGACTGATAGCACCACGTGCAATGGAAACAAACAAAACAGGAAAACGGTTCATTTTGACCTGTTCATTCAAGTTTAACATACTACATGTATAAAGTGCCACATATTGAATGATAGCTACTGCTTGTTCACATACAGAGTTGGGTGCACAAATTGAAACCAGGCCTGGCTGAAGTCAGTAAGGCCACCAATATCTTGATGTAGCTTGCATCTGAACTTTAATATGACAATTATGCCCTTTTGCATGATATCACTTCAGACAGAAAAGAACTGAGGTATGGTCTACAGTGCGTTTATTGCTATCAGAGCAGTCCCATGCCAAGCGCTGATCAGCATATTATGTATGTTAGTATTGTTCATGTGGGGCAAGTTTCAGAGAACACATGTAGCTGCAGGCAAAGCTATCCACCCACTCCTTTTGCAGGCTGGTAGTTCTCTGGCCATCTAGGAACCACCCTGGCCATTTGCCAATTTGACTGATGCCAGTCCATCTGATTTATCTGATGAAATCAATAGATATTTAACTGAATTTTCTTTTCTTTCATTCATTTTCCAATTTGGCAAAAGATTCTGTAAGTTTGCAGGTGTAGATTGGTCGCTGCTATGATGCTATCCCTTATGGTAATACCTACAGGGTGACTGACTGCCCAGCTGTCCCATATGACTGACGGGATCCGCCTGGAGCACCTGAATTACCAGACTGGACCCCTGGCTAAGTGGGATACACACTATGCATAGGCCCAAGCCATTCTCGATATGTCAGCATTCCTACCGGCAGAGTAGCAAACTATGCCATCATGATTTTTTAAAACGAGGCTGGGGTGAATAGGTGGACATGTTTATACAAGGGAGTAGAAAGCATGACGCTACGTGCAGATATTTCCAGCAACAGGGCTAGAATTTTGGTGAGAATCCGAGAATCCATTCTCGTAAAGATTCTCCTGAACTTTCTATGAAAAGAAAACCAATTGACAAAAATCCAAATAGATTCTCTCAAAATTTTGCGAAATTCTGGCCCTGCATTTACAAAGTAAATAAAAACAAGTTGACGCTGACGCTGTCCATATCTCCTGCCCACATAATTTTAAAACAAAGATAACTGTATATTTGGCGGGTACATACTGGCATGTTTCTGATATTGTGCTTAAATGGGGACGATACGTTAACTGTACCTCTACCCTGGGTGTCATGGTAAACATATACTCAAGTTAATAAAAAATAACCTAAAAATTATGGCATGAGCAGAATGCTGGAATTTTACATGTGATTTGTAGTCATCTGAAAACAAGAAAAATGTATAGTGTCAATGAAACAGAAAAATAACTGTTTCTTACAAAGGTTACTAGTTGTGATTCTCTGTTAAGTTCTGCAGTGTGATCCATGTCATGTGATGGTCTGTGTATGGCACCGGGAATGCATCAGCAGATAGGACTCTGTTGTTATTGTCGTCTGTGAAGATCAGATCCAGGTAACCACCAAGCCTATGTGTTGGCTTTGATATCCACTGCTTGAGTTTGCGATGGGTTGGTTTGGGGCAAAGATTGTTGAAGTCGCCCATCAATATTAGTTCATAGTGGACTGGAATGTGCGAGATTTCTTCATAAAGTAAAGGCAGAAACTGTCTGGCTGGTGTGTGTGGACGGCAGTAGACTACCATAAGGAGCCAAGGATTTGCAGTGGTAGGAAACAATGTAAGACCCATTATCTGTAGTTGGGAAGCACTGAATGAATATTCCTCTGTATGTGCATCATAGTTGTATTTGACATAGACTGCGACGCCATGCTTTGTTGGTTTGGTTTTTAAAGTGTACCCTTCTATCTGGCAAGCTTCAGTACAATCCTCAACATGTGTTTCTGTCACACATATGAATGATAAGTGTTGTACAGCATGGTCAGCCTGCAGATCAGATATATGACACTTTAGGGATCTTATATTTATATGGCCCATGGTAATATAGTTTTGTGAAGTCAACTGTAAAGGATGTTGCCATTTAAAAGGGGTCTCTATCCTCATGCGTTGCATTTCTTGTAAGGCTGACTTGTTGACTTGAATCTTGTTAGGGTGGAAGTCTACAAGTTTAAGCCTTCTCTGGACTTGGCACGACTTAACAAAGTATATACAAGTCCTTGCTGAACACACCTTACTTTATCTGGCACAGTCAGATTTCCAATCATGTGTTTATAGGTTATACCTTGTGATTTATGAACTGTAATAGCAAAGGCAAGAGTACCTGGAAACTGACGTCTCTCAACAGGTACAGGACATTGTGATTCCAGTATAAATTTGGCTGTAGTAGCTCTTACAGGAACACAGTCATGCAGGCCAGGAGGACTTGACTTTCGTGCTTCTCTTCCTGAATTCACAGAGAAGTGACCCTGGGTGACCTTGAATGGGGTCAAGGTCACTTTCCTTTGAACTCGATGTGACTACTAATAAGGGTGACCTACTGTAAAAAATTCATGATCCTAGCTTTACTGGTTCTTGAGATATCGCACACAAGAAATGTGGGATGGATGAACTGCCTCTGGTGACCTTGAAATTAGGTCAAGGTCAAGGTCCTTCAAGCATGACATAGAACCTTACAAGGTTGATCAACTGTAAAAGTTAAGTGATCCTAGCTCACTTGTTTCTTCAGATATTGCATAAAACAAATTCAAAGAAAATTGAATTGCCGCTGGTGACCTTGGAATTAGGTCAAGGTCGCACACCTTCGAACTCGATGTAGACCCTAACAAGAGTGATCAACTGTGAAAATTTCATCATCCTATCATATCCGGTTCTTAAGATATCGCGCGCAAGAAGTTTAGAGATAAATGACCCTGGTGACCTTGAAATGGGGTCAAGGTCACTCTCCTTCGAACTCGACGTGAACACTTATAAGGGTGACCAACTGTAAAAAATTCATGATCCTAGCTTAATCTGTTCTTGAGATATCGCGCGCAAGAAATGTGGGACGGACGGACGGACGGACGCAGGGACGGTCGTCATTACTATATCTCCCCCCCCACTTCGTGGGCGGGAGACAAAAAAATACTAATATGAATATAACAATAAGTGAAACTGTATGTCATACAATTTGAAGATGCATGTTTTCTGTACTGTCGCTCGTTCAAACGACCTGTAATGACGATCAATGCGAGTGCAAGTTCAGGATATGATCGTGACCATTTGGAGTAGCTATCCTGTTTACAAATATATTTCTTACGGAAGTAAACCTTGCAGCGTATATAAAATATTTATGAATCCTTGGTGGAATAATAGTAACAATATTGGCATGTATGTCAGTATGGCGATGCCTCTGCTGGAATTTTGTGAGTTTACAAGCTTACAGCTTGTTGGTCACAATTCCTGAAATTCAGGTATGCCTGCAGGTCTGATTTATCAAATCATTCAATCACATTTCATTAATTGATCCAAACGGCATCAATCCAACAAAATTCACCAAACAATGCTATTAATTACATGTCTTACTTCATTTAATTTTAAAGTCTTCTTGAGTTCCAATTTCATAGTACTCATGTCATGGGTCATTGGGAGTCAATTCACACACAACGGTTTACACCCGGTCGGTAACATAGCATATATCATTCACTATGACGATTCACTTCTCCAAATTTTTAAATCACTTCTTCCTTTGAGAGACACACGAACAGATTATATTTCCATGTGTTTATTAGCGAAAAATTTATCTTGCAATCCTTTTTTCAAAACTACCTCTTTTCTGCCTCTCCAATGTAATAGCATTACTGTAATGGTGGACTTATCCCCACAAACGTCGTTTTCAAACAAGGATGGTAGTTTGTACAAAATCTGTTGGGAGTGCTGCAATGAGCAACATGGCACGGACTATAAATAGCATGTATCACCTGACCAGTAAGGTATTGCAAAAAGTGTCAAAAAATCCTGCTTGACCAGCAGTGTCCTTTGATTCAAGTTCTCTGGTCTTATCCCACTGAACACAATACCAGTGGCGTTCTGCTTAATAATCTTGTGATTCCTCTAGGGTTTTCCCTATCTCATTGAAAACAATCCTGCTGGTCCTGTGGTTTAAAGCCTCTTACAATCTTTCTTGCATTTTATCCCACGTATGTGTAGTCCTGAGTAACCATGGTTGGGCCATTCTGCACTATGCAGAATTTATTGCTGATCTACACGCCCGTGTAGAACGGTCGCGTGCACACCCTACTTTCGCACTGGCCCAACCCCTCCCACTTTTTCATGTGGGCACACCTAAGATGTTGATTTATCATCTGCTTTTGTGTTTGTCATTTATTGCAGTTTTGACAAAATGCTATCAATTTTTTTATTTGAAATGGTGGAGAATACTCTGGACTGCACACACATGGGATAAAAATAAAACAACACTCTTGTAATTACCTGGCAGTAAATTCTGCATAGCACTCGCATACTGCTGGAGCGGAAGGATACATGAGATGGCATCTCATGTATCCTTCCGCTCCACCGGTATGCTCGTGGCATGCAGAATTTATGGCCAGGCACTCGCACTCGAGTAGCTTTATTATTGTCTCGATCCTATTGAAGAAAATCCTACTGGTCCTGTGCTTGTGAAACTACAGACCCTCTTGAAGTCTCCATCAATCCATTCCCTATGAAGCTTCCATCCTCCAGCAGTACCATGTCCCAAGATGAACAGAAACAACTAAATTGCTAACTAGTGCAGCTTGCTATGAATATCAACTTTTCTTGATGCTTATAAATTTAAGAATGTTTTCATTTACCTTCTACAGCTGTCAATGACTCAAGAATGTATTTGTATAAAAACACCTTATCATGGTGATTTTCCCATTTTGGTCTTGCCTAGAGCCCAAATTTTAAAAACCTGTACCACTACTCTCCACAAGACAACCGTTCCTTGATACCCAATAAATTGTACAGCAACTACTATGGTTGATATCATGGGCTCAGACAAACTCTAAAGCACCTACTCAGCTACTGTATTATTTTTGTCTACTTGTCAATCAGTGGTAAAACTATAACTGGCCCTATGGCTTCATCCTTCTCATCCAAAATGAAGAGGTTGTGCTGCCCTCTCCCCCGTCCTGCCTCTATCAAATTACGGGTCTATGGTTGTCCTTTATTGTACCCAAATTGTAAACCTATTGATCCTCTAGATACTTTTCTGCGACAAAACTGTAAAGAGGTGGTTTTGTTGCTCCGCCCCCCCCCCCCCAAAAAAAAAGTAAAACTGTTAGTCCTCCTATTGTCTCCTGCCCTTGAAAAAATGCAGAGATGTTGTTCTGTGGTTGTCAGCTACACCTAGAGAATTTAAAGCTGTTGGTCTCTGGTTGTACCCTATGCCTCCCCCAAACTGTTTGTATTTGGTCTCCTGTGCTCCCCAAAATATAAAGCTATTGGCCTTCTTATTTTCCCCTCCCCCCCCCCATAATACCATTGGTCCTCTTATTGTCCCCTGTCCTCACAAAATGTAAAAGTCATTGGCCCTTTCTATTGTCCTCTATACACTCAAAATGTAAAGCTGTTGGCCTTCCTATTGTCCTCTGTACCCTCTAAATGTAAAGCTGTTGGCCTTCCTATTGTCCTCTTTACACTCTAAATGTAAAGCTATTGGCCATCCTATTGTCCTCCATACACACTTAATGTAAAGCAGTTGGCCTTCCTATTGTCCTCTTTACACTCAAAATGTAGAGCTGTTGGCCTTCCTACTGTCCTCTGCACTCTCAAATCAGGGCACGAAAATTTTTTTAAAAAGCACTCGTCGGCAGGACAAGTGAATTTTAAAATCCACTTGTCCGTATGCAAAATCCACTTGTCCGAATAAAACCCGGTGCAACAAACATAGTAATATTCTTTTTCATCAATCCATACATAAAAGCCTGGACAAACCATTTACCCTGATTTGGCACTTATTGTTGCTTGTAAATCGGCACAAATCTGTAAATTCTTACCACAATTCTAGCTATGACTGCAAACAGTAAAAATGGCAAAAAAAAAAAAAAAAAATTAAAAATAAATAAATAAATAAAAAATACACATTGAAAAGTAAACTACTTGCATAGGGTGACTCACGATGAAAAATACTGTGTAATTTTTGGAAGTCACTGTTCCAAATAAATTTAATAGTAATAATACAGATTAATAGTTGTATTGGTTTTAACATCGTCGTTGTTAGTGCCGCTGATGGGATGCATATCGACGCCATCGTTTGCATACTACCATCAATGCTATCCATACATCGCTGTCAATTTGTGTATACAGTATCGGCAAGTTCCTAGTAATAAATGGTGTTCTAAATTCAAATTCAAACGAAGAATTTAAAATCAGAAATCCGTCTCCTTGTTATGCACATCGAGTGTGCGGTCACCATCCTTCCAACCACTGTGTACAAACAGCTGCATTGGCCATGTGGTCTGACAAACAGCACATCACCTGATTGGTCAATTCAGTCACATGCAAAAATGAACCAATCACGGCTCGTGTTACAGTGTGTTCATCATGGCTTCCACCCAGTGAACGTGTGTGAACCTTCCGAAATTTACGGAGGGAACACACAAACTGGAAGCTTTATTTTTTTAATTGCAGCATGCCAAAATAAAGATTCAAGTGTTTATAGCAACAATTATTTGGAGTCACAGGCAAATACGCAAAGGTAGGGGGATAGAGAAAAATGCCGAATATTTGACAGATCAGTCAGCATGATGCTCCGTTCACCGTAGATTACTCCACGCGGTCACTTGCGTGTGACTGGCAGATGTGTGTTTTGTTTGGCCGGGAAGTCAACTTGCGGCACCTTTACATGATCTCTCCAACACTTTTAGAGCCCACCGATAAATTGTCTTTGATGCTAATTTGCTCAAGAATTCGCCATGCAAGTTTTAAAATTTTTTGATGTTCCTTTGTCATCGTTCGGGCAGATTAGACTGACCTTGAGGTGCTGTGACCTTGCCCCGACACGGGCGAAAGCCAATATGTCCCAATGCATGACCGCTGGTACCTTTGATCTCGTCGTCGTATGTACGCAACGGTCAAAATACCTGCTTGTTTTGACAGAAATCAAGCAGGTAATCAAGTCCTGTTGAATACACCTGCTGACCATGTAATTGTTTAAACCTGGATTGTTTACTTTAGGCCAGGGGATTATCACCTATTGCGCATTGGCGTCCCCAAGCACATGCCTGCATTGGTGTGTAAGTTCTGTTCACACGGACCACAGTAATCGCCAACATATGGAGAGTAGCGAAGGCTCTGACTGCTCATCATCATGTTGCCGTGCATGCAAACAGACGTAATTTCAGTCCAATTAAAGAAGAAAAAATTAGCTTGTCCGCAGGACAAGTTGAATTTGAAAGTCACTTGTCCGAGAAGAGCTTTAGCTTGTCCCGGAACGTCGGATCATAGGAATTTTGGCACCCTGCAAATGTAAAGCTATTGGCCTTCTTATTGTCCACTGTACCATCAAAATGTAAAGCTATGGTTCTCTTATTGTCCCTTTGTGGCCCCAAAATGGTAAGTTACAGATCCTCTGGTTGTCCTCAAGTCATCAGTTCTCAGTTCCATTGGTAAGTTTGGCTTTCAAACTCTCATGTACCAAATGTCTACACCTATACCAACACAATGCCCAGTGTCTATGTGTGCAGACCATTGCAACATTTTCCAAATTGCGCAAGTTTTGCTGTACTTTGGCATCTGCTGGTGTTCCATATGGCATGTGTACCTGAAACATGTTATCAACTCCAAGCTGTGTCTACCTTCCCTTTAAAATTTCTTCACAATTTATCTCTACCACTACTGTTAACATGATACAGTAGTCCCTCTTTTGAGAGACCATTCCATTTACCTCCAATGAGAGACCACCTGTTTTACAGGACCATTCTTGTACTTGCCCTCAGAATGGTCTCTCAAAAGAGGGACTAGTATACATCCAAACATAATTCAAAGAAGACACGTTCTTGGTTTAACATTATGCATAGTCAGTTCCACTTAACATCCTGTCTTTACTATGTATACCTATTTCTAAATAGCTATCAAACAACTGGCTAAATCAATAGAGTTACCTTTATTTTGTTTGATGTTTGCATCGACCTGTCCCTGGTCAATTGGTAAGAAACCAAATTTATCAATTTTCTCACAAAATAACAAGTGGAACATTCTATACAGCATACCATTTTTGACCATTTACATAATGGTAAATTGTCATGTTCAACCTATCAGGTCTAATTTCTAAATATATCCTCACTGCAAGTTCACAAAAGTCCTGTTATGCACACTTTTACTTTATTTACTTTCTTTTTCTCAGAATTAGAACCTGAACAAGTTCACATACCTTTATAGAGCAAGTTATTGTAAGATCGCTACCACCCATGTGCTCTGGTGTTGATTCAAGTCAATACAGGCTAATACATTCTGTGGACTAGATGCTAATATGTTACTCAGTAGTCTGCATGAACTAATTTTTACTTGCTCCACCCTGTCCAAACCAGCTAGATGACACATGGTCCCTGTATCAATTTTTTTACTTAATATCAAACAATTTTAACCCTTTCCCCTCAAATCTCCTGGAAGTGCCCAGCTATTCTTGCTGAGAATTGTAGATAATATCTTTAATGATATCATGCCCCAGGTCAACATGTTTCCTTGGCATGGGCTGGGCACAATGCACACAACCAATGCTAAGGAAAGCTGTTGACTGTCTTATTCCAACCAGGTAAGAGCTAATTACATCTAAGTAATGGAACACAACCGAATGTGAACTATTGATAAAGACTTTTCAAAATAGTAGGCCCCAGCTCAACAACATTCCTCACTGGTTAGAAGCTATTAGAGCTGATTTTTCAAAGCAATTTCAGCTTTCCACTGAGTCTTAATCTTCATATTAATGTAATCAAGCAGAAAATAAAGGATTGATAAGAAGTCCGACCTGAACTCTTTCAGTGCCAAATTTTGGACTGATTCAACAGTTTTTCTCGGCACGCATTGAGTGCAATGTGCCCAATGCGCACCAAGAAAAGCTGTTGACCTAGGATATTCTCTCTGGAACTATTGATATACTAGTACTTGAATGAAGGGTCTTTTTACGAGGAATACAAATCTAGGATCCCAATGGTAATTCAGACTAGTCAGGGCTTGACATTAAGGATTTTTTTGTGGTTGCCCCCAGGGCTACTGGGCCAGAGAAATTGGTTGCCCCCTTCACAAAATCAGTTGCCCCATTTTCAGCGTTGCGAGCGGCGTTAGCCGCGAAGCCCTGCTAGGGGGGTCCAGGGGCATGCTCGCCCGGAAATTTTTTTAAAAAAGACATTAAAATATGCATTTTCCTGCCATTTGGAGGGGACTTGGGCTTAAAATAAGAGTCCTGTCAAAGGACTAAATATACACTTAAAAAGATGCATACTGATGAAATCTGCTTCTGCATTGACGACGATCAAGCAAAAGAAACTCAACAGTTTGCAAACATCAGGCATGTGAGTGGTCAATTAGAAAAATATCTGAAATTCGCTAAATTGGGTAAGCTTAGAAGTAAATTATCTGATTTAACATAGGATAAAATGGGATATTTTGATCAAAATATCTGAAATCAGTTAAATATCTGAACTCTCACATGCCTGAAGATTAAGAAACACAAAATAGTTGCAAAGGCAATTTTTTTATTTCATGGATACTGAAAGGACAAATTACTGTACGCAACACACACACACATACATGTACATTGAAGATTATGCATGATTAAATGTTGGGCACAAAATTACTTTCATATCTAGTACTGAACATCTTGGGTACATGCTTCAACAATTTTGCTTGGATTTTCCTTTTAGCAAAGGTTAATGTCCTTCCAGAATGGTCCCTGAACAAACGGACAAGGAAATACAGTGACAAGTTACCTGTGGAGAGTTAGACATCTTAACTGTAGCTTTTAATACAGTCAAACATAAATTATGCTCTTAAATAAATTACTGTGCTCTACAAGAAGAATAAATTAACACACTATGTTATGTATCCACACACACACACAAACATTTCCAGTATTAACTGATTCAATCCAATATCTAAACACACTGCCTGTCATGTATCTCAATATACAGCACCCAGCAGAATTAGCTACATAAAAATGATAATCTAGTAAACTTGAAAAATTCCAACCGCTGTTAATGCAGTCAAAAATAAATAATATCGTCTATGATGAGAAGGTAATAAAGTGACTAGGATGTGTATCCCCGAAAAACATTATCAGTATAAAGTATCAAACTGATTCATGAATTCCAAAAATTATCTGATCCAATTTCAAGATTGCCTGCCATGTATCTCAATATACAGTAACAGCACCTAGTTCAAATGAATACATTAAAATCTAGTTGTAGTACATACGACAAATAACTCGAAAAAGTTTATCGCCGGGTATGGAGCCTTCATTTGCGAAGTAACCAGCTTAAACTGTCATAAAATTGCTTTGACGGCATTACTCACTGTCTTCACTTTATTCTACACATTCGGTGGAGCCTAACTCACCGTAATTCATAAGTTATGTATCAAAATAAGACTCGGCATTTTCTCATTGCCACCACGTGTGGTTGTTTGGGTGCCATGTTGACCTCATTCTGAACCGTGGGAAAAATGGATCTGGCATGCACTTCGTCAGTGTCTGTCGCACGTGCTCCAGCAGGCAAGCACGTGTTTGATTGGGGTTCCAAGTCACTTGGGTCAATGCATCCTTGGATCCACTCGTTATCACGCAAGAGCTTACGGAAGCTAACGAACGTGCGAGCGCTTACGGAAGCTAACAAACACGCTTTGTCAAGCGGAAGTGGCATGAGAGTTACGGCGATCGATGTAAATAGTGGCAAAATGATTTTTGAGCCGGTAAAAAAAGCAGTAGCCCAATACGGGCGCGTTCATAAAAGGTATTAGTTGCCCGACAATCCAGCTTGGTTGCCCCGGGCTTTCGGGCTTGCCTTAATGTCGAGCCCTGCTAGTTTGACTTAAGTAGATCGACTTTAGTCGTCATTCACACTGAAAGAGTTAAGTCTACTTTTTGTGCATCCATCCACTGCATGCCAAAGAAAGTTTCGAAGTTGTTGACTCAGTGTTTACAAAGAGGACATGGGTTAAATGCCTCCAAATTGATGTGGCATTCACTAGCAATGGTTGAGGTAGCACTCAAGACCAGTAAAGTATCACCTTCATTATTGATTGAAGTTGAACTTGTCAGGTTTTGAAAAAAAGCATGGTAAGGATTACCTGCTAGTTCATGACAACAAGGTACTGCTAGGAGTTTACAAAAGTAGTTCTGTGATAGCAAGCAACTAAGTCACCCTCTTCACACTTTTGTTGCTGTGCAAATTAAAATTTTTTCAAGTTAAAATTTTCAGGTTTTTGTTGCCTTCTTGCTATGTTAACCTTTTTGCTTTCATAACTGAGGGATATGAGCAAGGCAGCACTAGTAATCAAAGCACACAGTCTCTTTGCATTTTGCAGAGCTATTTAAAAATTGGATAGAAATCTCTATATCAGTGCTAACCCACCAACTCCGCAATGCCAAAGACAAGGCCTACTTTGCATTTCACCTTCACCTGAAGGTTATCAAGTGAACAGGATAATGATTTGAACAAGAATGCAAAATGAAATTAGTTCTTTTAACATTTTTTGTGTTCAAGTTATTTTAGTATGGGCAGGGCTCAACATTAAGGCAAGTCCTCCAGCCTGGGAAAAATAAATTGAAGTCACAGACACTAAAAGTTGGAGCTAAGAAGTCTGACTGGACAACCAATTTCTACGAGTGGACAGCCTAAATATTTGGCATTAGAGCTCCCCAGGACAAATTTTATTTGAAAAGCCACATAGTTTGGAAAGAAGTATCAATCAGGGTCTTAATTTAACATCACTATGTAGGGCACCGATGATTCACAAATGTTTAGGATGATTTTATTAACCATATTTTATGGAGAAGACAGAAAAAAAAACTAGACATACCTTCAAAGCAAGCGTTGACTGAAGGGTCCTCCATTTGCTCAAATTAGGTCAAGGTAATACCAAAATCTAATCAGTTCATCTTGTAAGCATACTGCCAAATTACGCAAAATACATGGAGGCATTCTGTAGATATCACAGTAATGAGAATGTGTACATCTGGACAGACATCTCGACGGACAGATGCACGGATGGGCAACCCCAAAACAGAAAGGGTCCGCCCTATGGGGGGGGGGGGGGGAACCTTCACTAGACATACCTTCAACACAAGCTTTGACTGAGGGGTCTGCCATTTGCTCAAATTAGGTCATGGTTACACCAAAATCTAATCAGTTCATCCTGCCCAATAAGGTAAGCATATTGCCAAATTTGAGCAAAACACATGGAGGCATTCTGTAGATATCACAGTAATGAGAATGTGCACATCCACATGGACGGACAACCTGAAAACAGAAAGGGTCCCCCTATGGGGCAGACCCTTAAAAATCAAGATAGATGACAATATGGGTTGAAGTTGGGACAACCAACTTTCTCAGAGGAACAAGTAATGTTCATATTGCAGTTGTCCGGGGTCAACCAAACAAAATCCTTAATGTTGAGCCCTGCTGGGGATATATATATCTTTATTTTGTTAGGGTGACTTGGTTAAGGAAATACTGGTGTATTTTCCTAATCTTCTTCAAGCCCTCCAGGCAAACAAACCAAAACACAATAGTAATTGATACACACGATTACAATAAAGAATGGTAGCCTACAATAACTTGACATAATTATAGAGAAGAATCATGCGACTTCTTTCATTATCCATCACTTCTTGTTTGTATTATATCACTGTAATGTCCCGCTTTAAATGTCATAAGAGTAAGAGTTTTTTACACAACATACTGCTTTTATTTCGCTGTATAGATCTATATTCGCTTATTTTTTGATGCTACAAAGCCGTGAAGATAATAATACAGTGAAATAGTATTTCAACATTGATTTGACAGGAATTATGTTCAAAACAGTGCACATAAAAAATTCTGTGAAATGCAAAAATCCTGAAAATTTATACACACAAAAATTAGTACATTTACAGGATGTGGCAAAGAGTTCCATATCACAGCACCAGAATACACAACAGATGATTTCAAGTAGTTTGTCCTTGGTTTACGCAACCAGAAGTGATCGTTTGCTGTTGATCTCAGATGACCTGACCTTTGCTAATTCATTGCTTGTGCTTGTACCACAACAGCAATGCATGGCAGCCAATTTCAAAATTGCATTTCCAAGCTTATATAGGCCTAAATGTTCTGTGTTAAGTACTTTTGGAACAAGATGATCAGTAAAACTATATTCATAGTCTATTTCAGTGGGTTTTTTAAATTTCTTGTCTTAGTTTTGCAGCATCAGCAAAATGAAAGACAATGAAAAAAGTAATAAATAAATAAATTACAAGAAGCCACAGTTTCTGTTCATGTAATCTGAGCACTTACTTCAATGTGTCTGTGGGTGGCTTTAATATTGCACATTTTTTTTTGATAGTTTGCAGTCAGGACAACTGGCAGCATGTGTGGGTGGCCTAAAGACTGTATCCATTATAATATGTGTAACTGTGAGCATATGGGTGGTTGCTATGCAGATTTACCTGAAACACGCTTATACATGTAGTGGACAGCCAACAGTATTTATCTCATGTATGAACACCCCACATACCAACAAGCAATGACACTGCAAGAGTCATTTTTATCATGGTCATATTGTCTTTGTCTCCCACCAGTCTAAGTGTGCAAATCCAGGGCTTGTCCTTTTAAAATAGATAACTGCACTGTGTACATGAAGAGCAATCTGATCATATGTTTGTCAAAGTAATAAATTCTTCATGTTTACATATGGTCTACTGCCTAGAAGTGATTAGGTATACTGGATCAGAAGTCATCACTCATACCTGCCTCATCAATTGCCTGAACTCTCGTAATCCAGTGTCACTTTCCTCCGCTTGTGTGCTATACCTGAGTTCCTGTCCAGTTTGCCTACATCCATATAGGACACCTTCTAATGATCATCTTACCCATATTCCAATCACCTAATGACCTACGTATAGCAGCACATCAAAACGTCACTGCATATATAAATGCCAACTGTTTATCCCCTATTAAACCTTAGCCTTGTGTGTTCCTCTATTCGGCAACCACCTCTGTGAAAAAGCCACTTGAACACCTCCCTGGGAAAGAACAATGGAAATCAACCTCCACTAATGTGGCTATTTCTACCTTTTCCCTTAGGTCCTAGCTTTAGACAGGTTTGGCAGTGTGTTTTTAACTTTTTTTTCACATTTTACTCAAATACCTTTGCATTTGCATCAAAAATCCAAGTCCGCTCCATTTCAAAGCCATCAATTTTTGAAAACTGATGCAACTACATGTAATTACACGTACAAAGTACCAGAAACATCAAGATCAGTGCTGGTGGAAATGAACTATAACAACCTTCAAGCTAATATTTTCAACATACTCTGTGTCCAACAGCCCAAATCTTAAGTGCGACATAAAGAATTCAAAGACAAATAAAGTACAGTTTCAGGCACAGATAATGACACACCAGAAAATCAATACAGGTTTGCAGTCTTAACCCTTACAGTTACATTTCTGAAAAATACCTAAGATGACCATTTTTTTTTCTTTTTTGTTAGGCCTATGTTGAATTGTGAGGCCTTTGTTTCTTTGACTGGGGCCTTCATCTGCATGCTTAGGCTATCAGCAAAAAGAGGACGAAAATCTCATAGAAAGATAAGCATCCACACAGAAAGCGATAACAAATTGTTGAGAGACAGAATTTTTCAGTTCTTATACATATTCTGGACTCCACTGAGTCATTACAAAGCCTGTCTGCTTTTTTGCACATCGCAAGCATTGTTACAACCTGACATGCCCATAATCAAGATTTTTACATCAATTTAGAACATCTTTTCAAATGCATCTACTTTGGTTATATCTGTGCACATCAGGCAGTCTCTTAACATACGGGCATAGTAAAAGGCACTAAAAGACATGAACTTTATCACAAAGTACATCTGTCTATGGCATAATTCAGTATGTACACTGTACATGTAACACTGCTGTTTATTATTCTTTTACTGTTAACTGTTGCCTGCCCAAACTTAATTCACTTGTATGGTATAATTCAGAACATGCGCCACTGAAGTGTTATTACACCAGCTGTACACTGTCTTGTTAATTATTTTCTGCTTTTAAGCTGACTCAGTGGGTTTCTTTCAGTGCTGGCCCAAATTGTCACCATTTGCTAAAGATATTACAGCCATTTGAAAGTCTAGCTATGCAGGCAAATGAACTGTCGCCTCAAGCCAACTTTACACCTGCAGATAACCAATTTACCACACTGTTATCAACTTTAACTGGCCATGTACACATCGTCATGGCCAATCAGGTGTTAACCCATGAAACCATTGATAGATGTTTTTGTCTTGATGATGCATTTTATTAGCTTGAACAATAATGCAAGTTTCATTTTAAAATTCCTCACAAAAAAAGTGTTCATTCAGGTACCCAGATGCCTACTGTCAAGTCAGTGTTTTTTACATTGCCTGGCAAGTCATGGTACAGGAAACAGCAGTTGGACTTTGAGGCCATTCAACAGTTTCATCATTCTCACAAAGCATACACAGGGAATACATATCGTGATATGGCGAAGAGATGGACGTTGCTTCATGCTTACATAGGTGTCACAGGCCTCCTGTTATTGCCTGGCCTCCTTGCTGTCTGTCATTTCATGAGGCTGGGGGTGTGTGGGGTGAGGATTGAAAGAGGAGTAAGTGTGCTGAACATACATAAAAGAACAATGTTCACATTTCTGTTTGGGCTACCATTTAATATATGCAAGAGGAAGCATGCTAGGAAGTGATTCAGTAGACATAGTAACAGTGAAAGCATGGAGTTTAGAATATTCAAAGTGTGGTTTCAGTTCTGGAAATGTCAAAATAATTTCTTCAAAGCAGAGCTTTATATCACAATATGTACTGTTGACACCTTTCATATGCATATATGCTGCCATACTGACTGGTCCATGTGTCCATTGGGTTGGTCACACAACCAAAAGTTTAGGGTGGTTGCCCTGCATATACCTCAGGAATAAATAAGCAGCTCTGCTCATCTGTCAGGCAAGGCTAGGTCAATTAGCCAAGATAAACTAGCAACCTTATCACACCAATCTGGTCAAATTTGTTTGTTATGCATAAAAAATTATTAACCATTGAACTGTATACACTAGATGGGGTGCCCTCAGACTGTTAAGTCTTTTCAGAAGCAATATTTGAGAATTTTTCATAAAACAATTAAATTGACATGGCAGTTTTATAGTTAAAATTAATTTGTGTGTGAAGGGGGTACTTAACCTCTAAAATGAAATAACACTCACCCACCCACCCCCCCGACATAAAATCAACGAGTATAAATAACACACCAAGTCAGAGTTGTGTGCTGATCAAAATGATCAAGGCCATAAGATACATTCGCCTGTAATACACATATTTAATGTTGTCATTATATTTGTATATTTGCAGTGCTAGAAACTCACCATGGAGTGCAGGTGAACCCTTAAATTTCTGTTAAAAGCCATCATCTTATTGTTACAGTTGATCACTTTAAAAAATGTAGGCCATCAGTCATGAATTTTTGACAAAATAAGCTGGCCCAGCCAGCTTTTTGGTGGCACTTGGCCACCAGGCCACTGGCTATTTCTAGCACCGATTTGGATAGTCAATTTGTAGTCTTCAAACATCAGTTTTTGTCATTGGTCTTTGTATTGATAAATTTATAGTCAATATATGTAGCCTAAGCATCTTAATTTTCAAAACACACAACAATAATTAACTTCCTTCTTTTCCATATTCGAGTCAAAAGAAACTGCAAATGCTTTGCAGAACTTAAAACACTGAAGGATTAGTTCAGTATTAGCTCAGCAGTCATGTAGTTAATTAATGATTCAAAAATCAATTCAAATATGAGGGAATCAAGTCACCCTACAATGAACTGAGTCATTCTGCTGTACCTTAAGTTAAAACTTTGGCGGCTTGATTGGGATATATATTGATTTCTGTCAAATGTCTAACCAACAGCATAATCATTATGCCCATTCTCACAGATTTTCAGTCTCATCACCACATCACAAGACATGGTTATGATATCTCAACAGCAAATCACAGATTTTCTCAACCCCACAGCTGAAATTAAAAACAGACTGGAACCATTTGTGCAGACAATTTGATAATAGAACAAGCCACCTTTTATCTATTTCTGATTTTTTTCCCACTACTTAGCATTCATTTTTAAAAGACAGACAGAAGTTACAGGATTTACAACAAAATCAATGGGTTGGATTTACCATTACTCCTTGGAGGCTTATTTGCACCAAAATAAACTTCTGTAACATCTTGTCACTCAAAGAGCCAAAAACAGACACAATTTGACCTTTAGCGATCAGGAAGTTGTTCACACAGTTCAATCATTTGACACATGCAAGCACTATAATAATGAACATATATGCCAGGGATAAATACGGAGTACTTTAAATGAAAAACATTTAGAAAATGTTTCTGTATGATTGCAAAACAAAATGTTGTGAAGGATCAAGAGAACATTCTTGTCATGCACAGAACTACTCGAGACCAGCCTGCAGTACATCCCAAACCAATGAAGTTCAACCATACTCAAACTCAAAGCAAGTGTCCCAAGGGGGTCTGCCATGGAAATAAGGGTGTATGATCCATGTGCTATCTCCCCTTTAACCCTTCCTCTGCTGCAGGTGAAAAAACCCGCCCATAGATACTTGCTTCTCCTATGCTGCAGGCGAGTTTATCCGCCCAATGTAACACATGCCGAAGATCAACTTTCAGTGCTCATAATTACTGCGATATGGCAACATGGCGCGTTCTCATGCAGATGTACAACATATTAAATGACTATAACTATTGAGTAATAGCACCAAAATTATTTAAATATTGTGGCATCGCTGAAAAAAAAACACACACACAGATTTTATTCAGTATGGACCATCGCAGAGATTGACTGACAATGCATACCAGTGCACGAGTTGCCCATTTTAACATCGATTGCATGCAGTTTCCACTCTGTTTCTTTCAGCGGTTCACCTGGCACACTCCGAATGTTTTCAAAATATCTACCGTCAATATGTCACTAAGTCTTGGTACTTCTGTTATATGAAAACATAAAAGTACTGTTGGCTTGAATGATGGGCTCCACCATGCTTGTTTCAGAGTGCGCACTGCACATGCTTGACCACATGCAAACTTATTTGCATAAAATGGCAGCCAATCAGTGCCCAAGCAGGATGAGAACATCGCTTAAGCAGGGCAAGAATGTCGCTGCCTTCTATTCTTAGATTTTTACCTCAGAGATAATAAATTTATATGCAAGATGACAACATTTGGTAGGTGGGAATAAAAATTAAGCCAATAGGAAAGCAGCATGATGATATTGATGAAGTTCTGAAGGTTCCATCATTACCACACATGCCTAGGACCGACAAGGGAATCATACGAAGTTTGAAGCCACAAAATACACAATTTTATGGCTGTTTTACAGATTTTTTTTTTTAACGGCAAATGTACCAAAAACAATTGATAAGATGTTTATTTAGAAGTCTGTATGAATAAAATTGTCACATTTACGCAACTAAATTATTTCTGCAACAAAAACTATGCAGTTTCAGGGTTGCTGCCAGAGTGAAATTTTAGGGTACTCAAATACATCATACTCCAAAGTAAAAAGGTATGAAAATAAAGACTTTTTGCGGTATTTTTGGCTAATATAAGCCAACATTACATTTTTTGCTAAATTTTAGGGTAAGCAAAAGTGCCGTTCAGATTTTTGTGGGTACTCTATTCTACCCCTTTTACCCTCTGTCAGAAACCCTGAGTTTAATTGACTGTAAATGAGCATACAAGGTCTGTTTATGTAAATAAACGTTGATGTGGATGCCCTGAAGGTCTTGTTTATGAGGCGATCCCACGATTAAATGATGGACAATTAACCCCAAAAAATAAATAGCAGAGGAAGGGTTAAATGTTAAAATTATGATCAATATCTGGGTTAAAAGCATTCAAATAGTCCTGATTTGCTGAGGGTGGAGGTGGGGATGGTTGAAATAGGGATATGAAAGAGTTCTCTGGGTACACTCATGAAAATTTTGACAATTTTGAATAAATCCCTCTCCTTCAATGCACAAAGCACTGAGCAAGGGCTTTACCAGATTAACAGCGAGTTAGCCTCATTGATGTGCCACATATTTACATGGGTTTAAGAGGTCCTTCATCACCAAGACTGAAGGTAGAATTTAATGGAATTTCCAAAAAGTCTAAGGCTAAATTCAGTGTAAAGAATGAAACTTAACATACACTATCAACATATGATAACTTTGAAAATGCATCCATGGCACTGGCAGATGAAGACACAGGTGGCAGAAGGTTTACAACTATTTCTACACATGCAGAATGCCGGTATGCCCATGTACTATCTATGCTCTACACTGGACCCTTGCACCTCTACATAGCATTGGACAAACCACAATTTTGGAATCTGCCAGGTCAAGCTGCCTTTGGTCGTTACCATGGCAATGATGCTCGACCCCCTTCAAAGACTGACACTTGTTTGGCTTTTTACAATTCATGGCATTAACAGGATGAGATTCACAACTACAGCAGTTTCCCTTCCCTGCTAAGTGCCAATTATCCCCAAGTGGATCACCTGGTCACCAGAGGAGCAGAGGGGACCAAGAGAACTAAGGACTGAGTTACAGTGGGTGATTTACCCAACAGTGACTAAGTGTCATTCAGGGCAGTTAAGGACATTAATATCAACAAGCCTAGTATTACCCCACTGAGGATCTGAGGGACAAAACATGATGTGGTGATTGTATTGGTGGCATGATACAGGTTGCTCTATCTAGATATGTTACAGTAACATCAGTTACGTAATGTTACCTTTCGGCCACTATTACCAAGATCTCTGTGTATGGGTCAAATGCCCAAGAAATCGAGTGAAGTTCACTCACTTGATTCCAAAACCTGACGGTCCCATCTCTCGGTTCCTATGGATCCAGTGGTGATTCCTGGAGCGCATGCTCCCTGTATCACCCTTCCTCTTTTGGATGCCATTACCGGCTTTCTCTTTTGAGTTGAACCTCCATGAACTTTTCTTCACGCTCACTGTTTTAGTGCTTTACTTGCACTCCCTTCTGCAGAAAATTATTTCTTAGTGGTGCAGGACTCTTTGGGGACTTAAATAGCTGATATCTGTCCTGTGGATACCTCTGAAATAGTTGGGAGTGGAACTGGTCACTCGGTTTAAAACCTAGATTTTCAAGATAGGATCTCAACATACAATTCACAAACAGCAGAAAGACAGTGTACACCATGCAATTGCTGCCTGTTAGCCATAAGTATTGATCCAGTGACCACTTCACCTACATCCTAGTTGGACAGAGGGCAGGAGCTGGACTCATGGAACCACAATATGGCAGCCTGGGATGATCATCAGCATTGCTATGGTTGTCGCCTCCAGTTTGGGCACATTTGTTCTCGCGAACTAATGTTCAGATACTGCCAGGACTGGGGAGAAGACAAATGGCTGCTCTATGAGCAGGCATGGAGAAGGAGTGATAGTGCGAGGCGTAGGTGGTAGGCCGCAGCTGCCACATGCCGAGCTTTAGAATCTGACTCCACTGAGCCTTCACCAGTGACACCACAAGAGAAGTGAAGACAAACCCACATGGCTCACTCGCTGACTCAGGTGGCTGCCATCTCTACACCAGAAAATCTTCAAGGGAATAAGGAGAGAGATGACATAATCGCAAGTACAGAAGCAAGAGATCTCTCTGGGAAGGTCGCAAGCATCCAGCTCACCCCAAGGTGACCAATGCATCTCTGGCCCCTGACCCGAGAGTTGCCCTTGCCTTGGATTCTGTGGCTCAGAGTACACAGTTGCAGGCTGATATGTAGCGTGCACTGATCCCCCCTCTTGGACTGCCTCTTCAGAATTCTCTTTGAAGAAGTCAGCAAAGTGCAGATTGAAGCTTTCGACATCTCGGTCCTCTGGATCTGAGCACTTGGAGCAGCAATTGTGCAAGTCTGTGAGGCCAGATTATAAACATACAGGTTCCTGTCTGGGCATTCCGGAACCCTGGCTACTCCGAGCCCTCACATTACAAGTCCAAGCGATCTGGACCACCAAAGCCGGGACAAACTTCCCAGTTCCAAGAGCTTGGATCATAAGTCCAGGCATGCTGGAGAGAAAAGAAAGCCACCCAAGTCTGTGGTGGTGCCTTCTGCCATTAATAGGTCTTTGGCTCCTGTAGTAGTGCCCCCCCCCCCCCCTTCCGGGACCCAAGTGCCACTTTCATTTAGGTTTCATACAGGTTCGTGAAAAGCAAATTCAAGGACTTTCAAGGAATTTTTCAACCACTTAAATAAAGTTTTCAAGGACCAGATCCTGCAACAGAACACAACAGACAAATTGTTTAAATCATCATTTTTCAACCCTTTACTAATAAGACCAATGCATATTATTCCACATTTAATATTTATTCCAAGCATATATGAATCAGACTCAATTTTTTAAATAGGCAGTAGGTTTTCCACAAACTTACAAAGAAGCCTATATGTGGATCATATTAAGGAAAGTCACTTCTGAAGATAAATTCAAAATGGATTATTTTATGAGTTTACTGTGACTTATGTAGGCCTACAGCCAGTATGGGTTGTATTCCTGAAATTTACTCTATCTAGTCTACAAAATTGCTACAACTACATAGGGGTAAAATTAGACCTGAAGATGTACCTATTCCCTTGCATATTTTTCACAAGAATGCCCCAGTTTCTTCTCTAGGAAGGTGATGTACTTTGTTACAGGTGTGTATGCTTGATACAGTGTATTTGTTCCTGAAAGTAGGCTGTACATGTAAATAAGGCTCACATAATTGGTTAGGCCTGACTTAATAAGAACTGTCAAACCTACATGGGTTAAAAAGGGGTTAAAAGCAAAAAGATCCTTTGTAATTTGCAGTGTTGACAAATCGAATTTGCCAGCCACTTCAAAGGAAAATGACAGCAGAATATGTTCCTCTAAATGTGATGCTAAAGTTTGTGGAAAATATTCATATTTCTTGGCAACAGTAAAACTTGCCTCATTGGGTGATGGTTAAAAATAAAATTTAAGGACTTTTCCAGGATCTTTGTCCAAAATTCTGCATTTTCAAGGTTTTCAAGGCCTTGAAAATGAAAATATCAAATTTAAGTACTTTCAAGCACTTCAAGGACCTGTGTAAACCCTGTTCATTGCCTCCAGCTGCAGTGCCGGCTTTGCCTCCTGCACCTGCAATGGGTCCAATCTTGAGTGAGCAGCTAATGATCTGGCTGATTCTCATCTTCCAGCCTTGAGTTCCGTGAGGAACAGTTGCGGTAAGAGACCTGGTCCTCTTCCGCTGTTCCCGATACTACATTACAATGGAAGGTAATCTATCATGGATGACTCGTTCATCCTTAACATCCTGAGACATGACTACACGCTGCCTTTCGGTGTACACAGGCCTCCATTAAGCCGCAAACCGAAGTAGTTCACGTTGCCTGCAGTCGAATCCAAAGCACCAGCATTCCTAGAGGTGGTCCAGAAGCTTCGGGACAAGACCGCCATAGAGCCATTGAAGAATCATAATTCTCCCGGCTTCTACAACCTACTCTTCCTTGTCTTCAAGCAGGGCGGAGGATGACACCTGGTGATAGACCTGTCGACACTGAACACCTTACTGGTAGTCCCGTCTTTCAAGATGGAGACCCCCCAGTCAGTGGCATCGGCCCTGTGACCCATGGAGTGGACAACGTCCCTCGATCTCAAGGACGCATTCTTCGACGTGCCAATCATACAATTTTCTGCCGTTCCCATTCTCAGGCCACATTTTACAGTTCAGGTGCTTTTATTTGGCCTTGCCATAGCTCCACTGGTGTTCACCCGGTTCGCACAGACAGTTGCTGCTTACCTCCACCAGTCTGCCGTTTGCATTCATGAGTAACTAGACGTTGCCTTACGCAGGTGCTTCAGTGCCTGGATATGCAGCTTCACACATACACACTGTTCCAGAACTTTGCCAACAATTGGGCCTGATTGTGAACCAAAGCAAGTCCAGTCTTTGGCTGGTGCAAACTGCCGTCTTATTCAGCATCCAGTTCAACCTGGTTGCCTACATCTGTCGCCCTTCGGTGGACAGGTGGGACAGACTTCAGTCCCTGCTCTAGGGCTGAAGTTTTTCCCTTTTCACGGAAAATCCAGCGGAATCGCGGAATGAGTAACAAAAAACAGAAAAGTAATTTTCCTGCAGAATTCAACAGAAATCGGTAAAAATTTCCCAGTAAAAGAAACAAATCATTTAAAGCAACACAAAATGTAGAAAAATCTGCACATTTCCTCTTTAAAAAAACACTATAATTAAAGCTCTAAACCATTTCTGTTCTACAAATATGCTTTTACCAGGGCGCCGCCATTAATCTTGCAACTCGAGAGTCAGTGTTTCCCGCAGACCACAAAAAAGGGCAGGGTACAAGGAAATTTAGGGCAGGGCAGATGCCCTACTTTCCTATCTCTCCTATGTTAAAATCTAAAAAAAGGCAGGGTGGAGCGCCTTTCTATTTCTGCCTAGGGGAAACACTGGACTCTCGTGTGAACTTGAGTTTCAATAGGAAATATGGCTGCCGCGAAGCCCAAGCGTGGTCCCTCTGATGACCGATAAGGCTTTTGGGAAAAAAATGGAATGACGATAGGGCAAAAATGGAAAATCATCAGCCCTACTGCCCTGGGAACTTTCTGGCTCATGTGGCTCTCTTGGCGCAAGAATGGCAAGCCGGATGGGCTTCCTGTTCTCGATGGACTCCCAGGTCCAAGTCGGTCGCCTTCATCATCGCCCCTTGCAGCACACACTGCAGAGCAGCGGGTCCGGAGACCAGAGCTACCACCCCCCAGTGCCAGTCCTCCTTGAGAACCATCCACACCTTCAGTGGCGGACTGTGTGTGAAGACATCATGTCTGGAGAGATGCTGGTTCCCTTTCAGACCCAGCCTACCATCTACACAGACTCTTGGCAGTCAGGGTGGGGAGCTCATGTGGAGAGCCAGACGGTGTCAGGAACATTGACTGGTGCACTACATGCCCCAATACGTAAACTGGTTGGAACAGGAGGCCATACTCTTGGCGTTCTTCCACTTCCAGGACCTAGTGGAGCACAAACATGTCCTTGCAAAGTGCAACAAGAGAACCCTGATCAGCTACCTCAACCGGCATGGCGGATCAAGCTCCCATAGGCTGAGTGAGTTAGCCCTATCCATCGCTTGATGGTGCTCTGAACGCGACATCCGCGTGCATGCGAGGCATGTCCCGGGATATCAAAACGTCCTGGCTAACCAACTCTCAAGAAGAGGTCAGCCAGTAGGGGTCGGAGTGGTTGCTCCACCAACAGGTAATTCAGGCCATGTGAGCCAGATAGGGAACTCCACATAATGTGGACCTGTTCGCGATACGTGAGAATGCCAGTTTAAGTCTTGTCCTGTGCCAGACCCCCAGGCCCTAGCCGTGGATGTTCTAGCCATGGACTGGAGCAATCATTGGGTGAAGGCCTTTCCATATCCGCAGATCCTCCCGAAAGTACTTCACAAGCATTGGTGACAATGCAACTGCAATTTAATCCTGGTCACCCCATGGTGACCAAAGACAGATTGGTCGATAGAACTCTTGGAACTAAGTGTTGAGCCCCCGCTACGTTTATCAGCATGACCAAAACTTCGGGTGCAGCCATGGACCAGCATGTTCCACAGGAACCCTCAAGTGCTCAACATCTCTGCTTGGCAGTTGTTGCACGGCACATCTGTGACAGAGGTTTCTTAGAATCGGTCGCACATAGAATTGGCAGAGACGGGCTTCAACCCGCTTCTCTGACTGTTTACTCGGCTCGTTGGAAGGTGTTTTCAGACTTGTGCACCAGCAGGAGAATTCACCCTTGGTTTCTGTGTATTTCAGATATTGCTGACTTCTTGCTTTATCCATGGGATTTCCTTACCTGAGCGCAGACTCCTGGACCGCGCAAGAGACTGAGGGCGCCAGTCGGAGGCTGACCCAAGTGTACCAGCCTTTGAATTTACCGCTCCAATCACAATAGCACACACAAATCTTCGTTCAGATTCGAACGTTACTCTGCCATCTAGTGTCCTAAGCTAGAACTAGTTTATTGATCAATTTATTTATTTATTTGAAGCACGCCATCTGTCGCCAAATATGTATAAAAGAAAACCGAAATGGCTTTACTAGAATGTGTTTGATTGGTTCACTGGTCGGCATATCTAGCTCACTGATTGGTTTGACATAGAGAGTTAAAATCAGCACGTGATTCAAATGGTACACTTGGGTCAGACTCCGACTGGGGCCCTCAGTCTCTTGCGCCGTCCAGGAGTCTGCGCTCAGGTAAGGGATTTCCATGCAGCTTGGCAAGAGCTCGAGAACAGTGGAGGGATTCTGATCAGCTAGCACCTCAACCCTCACAAATGCCCTTGACATTTGCAATCCTTAGATCTGTCAGTGCTCACCGTGTCCTTCTTCACTGACAGGTCGGCAACAAGGTAGGTCCTACCACAGTGGGACCTTCTGCTGGTCTTAGTCATGTTGAAGAAGCGGCCCTTTTGAGAGCCTTGAGGACCTCATCAGGTGGACCTCAAATAATGGATATGGAAAACTTGCTTTCTATCAACACTCGCTTGGGGGGGGCTAAAGAAGCGAGATCCATCCTCTAGCTCATGACGCGATTCCAGTGGTCACCTGAGCACTCTGGGGTGACACTGAGGCCTCACTTGGGCTTCCTTGCAAAGAACCAAGTTGCTAGAAATCCAGCTATGCCCTTCAAGGATCCCATTTTACCCTCAGTGCCATGGATACTGCTCTTTCCCTGGGGAAAAGATCTTTGTGTCCCATGAGAGCCCCGTGTTGCTACCTTTCACGCATGTATACTTTCTAATACCGAAATTACTACAAATTTCATGTATTAGTGATTGCTTCCAATTATGTACTGGCTATTATGGGCCGCAAGACTGAAATAAAATCCTCTGAATTGAAATGAATAAATTCTTGCAACTTTGCGCCAAGAGGATTGTAGCAGCTCTATGCATGATGCCCTCTTCACTCCGTGCTTCCCAGGAGGTACATCAGCATCTAGCACTAGCTGACTGTTGTGTAGAAAGTGATACTGACATGTCTTACGGTTTCTTCTTGAGAAGATTTTAAATAATTTGAATTGGAAAAACCAAATTTGTGTATATATCTGATGATATTAATTTTATTATAACAAATAGTCAAGGTAGTGGAAAGCAGGAATAACAGATGTAAACAACCTTGCCCCTTTTCAACTAAACTAAACTTGTCCTCATCAACGACTGACTCGAATACAGCGATATAATTGGTGAAATGACTTGGCACATACTGTTTCTTCTTGGTACAATCATATGAATGTCTGGAGCCAAGAAACAAAGTTCTTGCACAAAAAAGCAAAAAAAAAGTTTCATACAATAGCAATAACAACTTTACTATAATGGTTGAATATCTGTTATTACTGTGGTAAATACCTGATTGACACTTATTTATGCTGGACGCTACACACGACATCAATCAGTGATACTATAAGAGAAAACATTTCCTTTAAAAGCCATGGCAGTAGTGTGGTCGCAGAGATATTGAAACACAAACAATGCATATAATATACTAACTCTGGTAATAGTTGATTTCAATTTTTTTAGAAACTCATATTCTGACACAAGCCACAAATTAAATGACAAAAATATAAATCATGAGATGGGGTCTTCATTACACATTGTGTAAGCAGGTGGGAAATAGTCTCCCTCCAAAAATAAAATAAAAACCACTATCTGTGCCACTCAGATTTTCACCATGAAAATACAGACACACAGTGACATGCTGGCTTTGATCTGAGCCTAGGTTGCAAACTTCCTTACTTACATGACCCCAGGTGACCTCTACAAGTAGAACATTGAACTGGTATTACCCTGTACCACTGAAAGCAACAAAGTTTCAGACCCCATCTGTATTGTATTAGTACAGTTGCTCCTCAAAATAATTATAAGGTAAATTTTTGTGTATGCTTTCACAATTGAACTGTATCCATCTGTGTATCAAGACCACTTGGACCTCTGACTTTTGAGGTGCCCTTTGTACCCTTTTAACTTAAAAATATGGCTTTTTTAAAATAATCTAAAAAGTCCAAGTCACATTAAAGCATTTTGAGAATCTACTAAAGTTTCAAGGTACCATTTAGTTATTCAACTTCAGGGAAATCTGTAATTTAACCCATCAGCATTATTTGAACAAATGATTCACTTTCATTTTACATTCCAATATGGTTTCTAGTTTACATTAATTGCAATTTACAGCATTGTCATATCGATAAGGCAATAGCATTCAACTTCACAAACACAGGGCTCTTTCTGTAGATCTACACATGATAAGTGTGAGTATAGGGTCTGAGGAGTGAAGTCCATCAATGTGAAGACATATCGATGATATCATAAACACATACTGTGTTTCACAATCTGATGATATAATATTGTAACAAAAATGGTGCATATAAAGCTATCCACTGTTTCTCAAAAGATGTTATAAATTATGAACACAGGAAAGCACTTTCCTATGTCATGTTAGTCTGGTTACATTATTATGAATGTCCAGCAGTTTAAATGACTGACTACTATTTTGGCAAACAGTCATCACAAGCACAGAATATGCCCCACCCCAGCTTGATGCAAAGGATGTGAACACAGAGGAATGTTCCACTTAAAGCATCCCCTTTGTTTGTTCTTCAGCAAACATTTTGTTTGGTGCAAATGCAGTGACGAACAGCAAAATTAGAAGGTTGACTGTCCATCCAGCAGAGAGGTCAGAGCAACCTGAACTGTGTTGCAGGTCTGACATATACAAATACTTGCCGCAGGCCACAGTTATGTATACGTTGTACTTTCAATTATTTTGCATGTTACTGCCAACAACTTGCAAATCACTACATGCAGTAGCAAAGTGCTCACTCAGGCTGTAATATATTATATCTGAAATTAAATATGTCTAATGTTTAAGCAACAAAAGCACTGCCCATACATTCACTCATTCTAATGGGAATACACTAATCAGGATATTTGTACTGTACTGAACTCTGTGAACTGAACACACAAATCCTTGCTATTAGGTCAAGGAAAGGTCACAAGTTGCTGTAATTTTGTATGTGTATTCAATTCAATAAATGAATAGAGTGGAATGTTCTCATGTTGACAACCTTTAAGACTGAAAAATATGATCTTAACAGGAACTATAATTTAAATAAAGGATAAAAAAGTAGTGTCAATTCATCATCTAAATATAGCAATGGTCACTTTTCAGAGGTGGTTTTAATTGTAGATATACATGTACTTAATTCCATTGGATTATACAGTAGTGATATAAATGTAAAAATATTTCTATCAACTGGTGGGTATATTTTCATGGAGCACCCAGTCAAGGGTCAGAGTTGTGTACCATAAGTTCGCTATCACTGTTAATACAAGAGGGCTGTATGAACAACCCATGCTCAGCTGACCGACAGATTCATCGCACTTGTGGCTCTGTGAACTTGCGATAGGATCAAGGTGACCCAAATACTGAGTAAGTCTGACCTTTATGGAAGAACAGTAACATGTGCAACATCAAGGTCCAAGTTTTGAGTACAGATAGTTCTCAAATTATAGTGAAAAGTAATATTCATGTATGTTAAACTATGACCTTAGAATTGAGGTCAAGGTTGACCTTCATACAGAAACATTAATATGTACAGGGCCTGACTCAAAATTGATCTCAAGTTAGCAAGTGAACAGTAAATTTCCTGTCAGTTGTCCAATGACCTTGCGAATGAGGTCAAGGTCTAAAAATCACTGGATCATGACCACTTGCACCAGAATAGATAGACACTTATCAAAGGTACATCACTACCAGGTTTGACACCAATCTGGCCGAAATTATTAAAGCTATAACCATTAAAAGAAATTCCAATGTTGAACTTTCCTATGAAAACTTCTTTTAGATACCCCCCCCCCCCCAAAAAAATTACAAAGAATCCAAAAATCACTGGAGCATGACTATTTGAATACACTTGGTAGAGACCCACCCAAGGTACATTGCCACCGTGTTTGAAGCCAATATGACTGACAATTTCTTTGGAGAAGTCCAAAATATGAATTAACATAAGAATGCCCAATGACTTGCATAGTAAACAATAGGACAGATGCATTTACCAATAAGTAATCAAATTGAAAAATATGTTAAAAATCAGAAATCCACAGCACTGCCACCTAGTGCACGACTTTGTTTGACCCTTTCACAAGGAACATATCCACTAAGTTTCAGCTTAATCTGAGTGATGGTTCTGGGGAAGAAGTCGAAAATAGCAAAAAAACACAAAAAAATAATGAAAACAGGAAAAAATGTGACGGCACCTGGTGAACAAATGTAGAGGTACGAGTGTTCCTGTGAGATATCAAAGCAATAGGATGAGCAGTTTTGGAGAAGATTTTTTAAGATTTGCCCCCAAAAAGAACACCCCCCCCCCCCCCAAAAAAATCATTAAAAAATCCAAAAATCACTGCAACATGACCATTTGAAAACAACCTGGTTGAGACCATCCCATGGTACATTGCAACCAAGTTTGAAGTCAATCTGGCAACAGTTTTGGAGAAGTGGAAAATGACTTGCATGGTGATCAGTAGGAAAGGTGCATTTACCAATAATTACCCCACTTAAAAAAAAAAATAGTTAAAAATCAAGAATCCACCGCACTGCCACCTATTTTGAACAATTTCATTTGATCCTTCCACAACCTTGGAATATATCCACCAAGTTTCAGCTTAATTTGAGTGATAGATCTGGAGAAGTCGTAAAAAGCAAAAACACAATTTTTTTGTTTAAAAGCAGCACCCACAAGGGGAACAAATTAAAACATAGAAGTCCCTATGAGTGTTCCTGTGTGATATCAAAGCAATTGGGTGAGTGGTTTTGGGGATGATTTTTTAAGGTTTGCCCACGCCCAAACAAAAAAAAAATCATAAAAAAAAAAACAAAATTCACTGAAACGTGACCACTTGAACAAATTTGGTGGAGATCCACCCAAGGTACATTCCCATCAAGTTTGCGGTGAATCTGGCCAGTGCTTTTGGAGAAGAAGTCGAAAATGTGAATTTTTGATCCCAACGAACCACGGACATATGACAGATGTCTAACTACCAAATAAGCTCAGCTGACTGACAAGTCAGCTGAGCTAAAAATACAGAATAAAGCAGTCTATATTTTTTATAGTTGATGCTTATCAAAATAATTCAGTTATACCGTTTGATATATTATTGTGAGTTTCATGGTCTTTGAGCAACAATTATGAGTTAATTGACTGCAAATCATTTCTGATAATATGATGTAATAGCAATATTGTAATCAAAGTCTGCCAGATTGAATTGATATACTATTAATGAAAATATGTATTCTGAACCAACTGAGTTTCTCCTCCCATATATGCTTCAACCAGCAGTAAATAAGATGGTACAGTTGCCCTGCCCTTCCAAAACAGATAGCATGTAGAATAATTTATTAATTTATACAGGTTTTTTTTTTTTGGTTTAATTTACAATTTTAACAAGCCTGTATCTGTAACTTAATGAAAAAAAAAAAAAAAAATGAAGAAAGAGATGAAAAATATAACCGTCAGAAGGACCCCAAGACAGGGTTGGCCCAAATACCGCAATGAAAATCAAAGACATCCAAGATTCAAATGACAATACATGCTCCAATAGCACAAGTTTCATTACCATGATAGTAGCTCTATTTCTTAAAAAGTTATTGTGTCGACGAGGATATATATATGATGACCCTATACCCTTGAAAATACATCAACATGATCAAGGTCGCTGAATGTTGAACTGAACCAAGCCTCCAACAAGATACTTCTCCATAAAAGTTTCACGATACGATGTAGTACCTCAATTTGTTCAGAACTTACTGTATCCAGACAAGGACAGAGAGATACATGTACAAAGAGACATGATGACAACAATACTCCACCAGCCCAGGGGGCAAATATTCACGAGGCAAGTAGGTTGAGAAGATCAACCATGATTCCAACAGTTACCCAGTTTTATTCCAGTTGCAGCTTGTCAGGGACAGCTCAAGCAGTGCATCCACTCTTCTTTACATAACAAAGAAACAAGATCTTTTTTCTGTTATTACACACTTAGCACATAACTATCAACATTACGCCGTAATCAGCAATAAAAAAATGTAGTTTTAGATGGATAGTGTATGCCGGTGGTTTCATTTCTTGTAGCTGAGTCTGGCGTAACGCTAAATTTTGACATTAAAATGTGGAACATGGTGAAAAATTTTGCACATTTCAGTCGGTGACGCGATTATTCTCGCCTTTCATCGCGTGACCTGGCCCATGAGACTGCCAATGGCCAGCGCGGACTGTGGAGTTGTGTTTGTTCAGCACTGAAGGTGCTCCCTCAAACACCCAATCACTTGAGCAGCGGCAACATAGATGGTACAAAGGGGGCCCCGCCGTTGGTAGTCCATCTATAGCACGTCCCTGGTGAAAACAAGATGTGCAGCACACAGTTTCAGTGCATGATGTAACAACACATTGGTTCACTGGGACATTACTGTATGTCCAAGTTACACCCTGCCATTACAAAATCACCTCTTCCAACTTAAGGTAGCACTTAAGAATTAGTACACGAAGTCTTTGAATCCAGTCAAGTGACAATTAAAAGTAGGCATTGGGCCTGTACTCAGTGATCTACTGTGGAGATAATTTAAATGGAAGTCCAGCATTGTACATTTTGTTCAGAACCAGAGTGATTTGGGCTTCATAAGCAAAACATTTATGCATGCATTATATATTCATGCGCAATGTATTATGGGTTTCAGTTGGTGATGTCATTTTACGTTGCGTTTTTGTTATCGGACATAATTTTAAGCGGGCAAAAAGGCTCTGCCAAAATTTTTTCTAGCATTTGAATAAAAAAAGATTCTTTCAAGCCCCATATTTTAAAACAATTTATGTATTTCATACAAATATGCCAGAAAATTTATAATCATCCCCTGAATGAGTGTAGGTTAGCAAAAAAATATATAGGCTTTTCAATTCTCTAGTGCACCCTTTGCACAACTTAAGTACTGTGATGTATATTCATGGAAAAACACAGGAACATGATTTACCTGTAATTTCTTGCTGTTTACTGCTAAAAGCCACAAAACTGTTTAAATTGCAATGAAAAAAATATATATATAATTTGGTTGCAGTTCACACTCTCAATAGATAGGAATAATCTTCCTTGGGCTTTAACAGTGCCCGTATCATGGACATTTGGGTTAGTAGGGCTAATGTTGTATACAATGCAATAGGAATGCTGCAGTAGTCTGAATGGGCTAATTTTTCCTAATTTTTGGTTGGAAAAAGTATCATTTACAACACAGGACAGACACCTGGGATTGCAGTTTATGCAAAGCCTGCGTTTGATAAGATTTATAGCTGTTACATAGGCCAATCTGAACAATATGGACAGCAGTGTGGGTCCCTATAAGTGACAAATAAGACTACACAGACTGGGAGTGAGCTAAATTGCATTGCATCAATATGCTAAGCTGTCATGTGTTCATACCCTATACTGTGTACCAAACCTCTTAACTGATCTGTTTGATATGATTTGTACACCAACATTTATGTTACCATGGATTTTTATACACTTTGTAAGTCTTAACACTTATATAGGTCTAACACAAAAACTGTGGGGTGCAGAGCATTCACAAGATGATCCCTATCCTCCGACTGGCCATTTGACCTTGACCTTCAACTGGGTTTAGACAATTGTTGCCAGTCAAAATCATCATAAGTGTGCGCCCTGCATCTAGCTTTCCACACATGGTCTGTTTATTCAAATCAGGTAATAACTTTTTAAGTTATTGAAGATAACTTTAGATGATTCCCAGGTTGCCCAATGGGTTACATTTTGTTTTAGGCTTTATCAAATGTGGTGTTTTAATAACTATATGACAAACCAAATATGTCCATGTGACAGTTTTCCCAAGTACTCAGGTTCCAACTTATAAAAAATGTTGTGAAATAGCATTGAAATAATTTGTTATTTCATGGAAAATGTGAAAAGATGTATCAAAATCTAATGAAAACTCGAAAGGAGATAAGAAAAATTTGGGAAAGTGTAGTTACCTTTGAGATTATGAGAGGAAATCACTGCACTACACACTCTCCTTTGTACACAATAACACATTTTCTTACCTTTTATTTCTGTATATATGCATAAATTTTCTGTATCCTGCATCCTTACTAAGTAACAGCATGGCTTAAACTTACTCATCACTTGAAACCAAGTTGCCTGACAGCTAGTATGGACCATCATAAAATGTTGAATTAGGTTCGATATATGAGCTGTACTCTGACCACACTCAGGTATCCATGGCTGGTTTGGTAAGGAATTAAATTATTCATCTGTCCTAGTTAGGTGCCACTTCCTATCTTTATACACATATTATAATGGGCCTGTTTGGCATTGAATACAGATTTTTGTAACATGTAATGTAAGATATTCTACACATTTTTTCAATATGTTTCTCAGTCTTTATGTTCCTATAAGGTTACAATCATTTAACAATAAGTCCTTGAATTATACAGCCAAGAAAGCATGCCACTCTAGAGGTAGAATCAATGCCATTTGTGACATCAAAAAATAAAGTGTCTACAAAACCAGGTCCAGTATCTGTTCATTTTTCAGAAATGGGACCAGGAGACCTGTCATTGCTGTTAAGATGTCGTTTAACCACGGCTTGTGATTTACTGGGAAGACTTTGTGAAAATGTTGTACAAATATGCATTTAATATGTAAAGTATGTTTTTGGTTAGAATTTTTAGGAAATCCATCAATGTCCCAATCTGTCATAGTTTTAACTTTAATACATACAACAGAGAGAATCAGTCTGTTGTTGGGCATTAGAGTAACTTAGATCTAAGCCATAATGTTGACATAAGAAAGGATGACTGGAGCAAAAGCCAACAGGACAAAAAATCTAAGTAACAAAATGTTGACATTTTTTACAAAACTGTTATGAAATACCTTGCCAGTTCACTGATTGCAATCTTTACATGTTCTTGTCTAAAGTAAAAAGAGACCACCACCACCACCCTAGGCAGTGCACATGGAAGAGGAACTCCCCCTTGGACATCAAGGAATAATTGAAAACCTGGACTTCTACAGAATCTGGAGCATGCCCCACATGTAAATCTGTTGCAGACAGAACGAACATCCGGGATTCATGGATCCAATCTACCAAATGGGAATAGTCTCCCAAATTATTTTTTCCCTCCTGGGACAGTAAAAAAATAGTCTGCATTGTCTCTTCTGCTGATCAATACAAATATATACCAGAACTACATAGACTACAAAATGATAAACACAGGTAAGGAAGTATGAAATACATGATTTTTTTTTTTTTTTTAACTTTTTGTCCCAACAGGAATGTAAATCAACTTTATGTCCATCAGACCTTTTGTCCAGTCACTGGTTTGCCTTGTCCATTGGTCAATTTGACCTTTTGTCTGTTGACATTTGCCATGCACCACCTCACATGATAAATTTGATTAAATTGCAGGGGATAGATAGTATCCAGAAAGGATGGGAACTATCCTAGAATAAGCAGGGGTGGGCTTATGCTGCTACACCACCTCAGGGATAGGGTGCAAGGGGAAGGTAAAGCAAACAAGTGATGAGTGTTGGGAGATATAACCAGCACCATGACTCCACCATAGCTGTCAGAGAGTTTGTGGTGTGGTGGACCCTATGTCTCGGCTTTGGCCCTGGGAACATGAGGGTGCAAGCTGGTGAGATGGTTTCCAAAGCCTCATCAATCTTTCTCCTTTTTTTCACACATCATACTGTATTGTTTCATTGGTGATGTACACGTTCATGATTTGTGTTGGTATGAAAAGCAAAAAGGACGTGGCTACTGAACCAGGTCCAGCTTTGGTTGCTGAAGCTACCACAGAGCTGGACCCAGTATGGCAGACAATATACACAGGAAAGCCTGATTTGGTACTCTATCAAATACTGTGAGAAATCACTTGAGTGCTGGGTCCGGAAGGTATCGCAGTCAAATACAGTATAAGAGCCGAATGTGGTAGGCCTACTGTAACTAATATTGTATGAAAGAGCTGGATTGCTGTGTTCTGTATATGTATAGAAAACGGGACCCGGCAGCAAGGATATATGTCCTAAGGGATGGTGCAGAATATGAGCCCAAATATAAGTTTTATGGAATAAAGGGAATAGTTATGCTTTATTCCGGATAGTGACAGATTTGGGCTCCAATCGCAAGCCGATAACAAAGTCACAATGGTAGCCAATTACAGGCCTCCCAATTCTGTAGCAGATAATTATCCGCAACTGGACCCAGTTCTGTAGACACTTCGGAACAAAAAAAAAAAAAAAAACTGGTAACAACAATAAATGAATGAATAGATAAATAAAAAGTAACAGAAATCCAACAATACAATGACAGTTTTTTGTTAGGAAAAACGGTGAATTGCACAGCAGCTGAAAGTTACTGGTAAAACTATGTATTACATTCCAGAATGACAAGTTATGTATGGGATGGTGGGCACGACTTGACATAAAAAGAAAAATGAAAGAAACATGATACAAAGTTACCATTGAAAAAAACTATGATTGTCCACAAGACAGGTGATAAGAGAAACAAGCTAGATCAATACTTTTTTGTAACCTCGAATAAAGTGGGCAGGTAAACTGTAAAATGTGATGCAGCCATAGCTATGTGCTGGAATTCCCCTGGATATGAACTCGGTCACAATTGTATTCAGGATATACTGAAATTTACTGTTAATCTTTTATGGTATGTTATGTTCCTATCTGAACTGTATAACCAACATCAATTCATAATGTCCAATAACCTGTCAACCTACATATCTTACATTGTTGGTGGTCAAGTCTTCCTGGACGATGACATCACATTCACTGTCGCTGTGTGGATTCGGGAGTAAATTCGGCAGCTGATGATTGGCGAGTCGATACCTATCAGGCAAAATATTGAATAAAGGTAGAGAAAAACACTCACCTTAAACAATGTACCCGATTCTTGAGCAATTCAGTTATTAGACAAAATTATATTTTACAATTTTATGCCTATGAAAGTGGTTTTTCAATAAAATAACTACAAAACAGAAAATTTGCTCGGCGATTTTCCACCATTTGCAAGCTTCTGTGTGCATACGTCAGCACTTTATGTGCTTTTATGAAACTCTCGCATACGAGATTTTTATACATAAAGAAAAACAATTTAAATTCATTTTAACATAATGAATATAGCAGTAATCTATAGATTCCACCCACAATGTAAAAATTAAGGCAATAAAGCCCAAATAATTATTGGGTAAGTGCTTGTGACGTCGTCGCTTTTTGTGTACGAATGGTGGGGAAGTGAAAGGTCAAGGGAAGTTATGTTTATTATCGAGAACATTTTAGGGTGTACTTCCTAACAAAAAGTCTACATATGCTGGGATCACAAGGTAACGTGTCTCGTTCCAGATTATATCTGTTATTGATTTTGTAAAAAGTTCCGTTCGTTATTGGTTACGAAAATGTGGATTAATAAGGTTGTAGCAAGTTGCAGACAGTGAGTGGCGATTCAGGAACAGTGACGAGTTACTGTGTCTGTGAATGCAACAAGGCTCAAGAGCGTGATGCATGCTTTTTACGGCATTAACCTTGATTCCTGGTCAAGAGGTACAGGAAGTTGAATCAGAATGCAGTTCGGTCAGTTGTTATCCCCGTGAAGATTTGATTATCGGCGAAGGTCCTTAAGTAGATCCTGATCTTCCGTACAGCGAAGATGTTTTGGCCATTGCTGTCAGCATAGCATAGGCCATAGTCTAATAATTGGTATAGCCATAATATACATACCATAAACACAGTGATATAAAGAAGGGACGTACGTGCTACTACTGTTATCTGCATAAAGCACGTCCCTGCAAAAAGTAAACATAGCAAGAACCTGAGTCACTGTTGTCAACAGTGACAACAGTCCATGTTACACTGCACTGATCATGATGTTGTTGTCCATGAAGCCAAAATGCACTTCGAAAACAAATAAGTGGAACAGACAGATACTAATCCCAAAAGATTTTGGAATTATGCTATTCTCGGATCCGCCATCGCGTCATAAGCTGCTTATCAGCTGACTGCTGTTGTTATGCAAATGAGCGGGACCTGTGAAAACATGTTCCACATCGCGTATAATCCCATGTAAAATTAGACATTTTTATCCAAAATTATATCCATGTTGTCGACCGCAAATCAACAAAATAACTCTGAAGGCAGCATCATTTTGCCGAATTCTGCTACTGAATAAAAAATTGGAGAGATTTTGACGATCATAACTTGGGGTTTTAGCACTGGTTTTTGGGTAACGCTTAGCATACATTAAATGGGTATCCACAGATGCTTTCAGGGAGATTCACCGAGTAATGCGGGCATGTACTAAACTAAGATTCCCGGATGTGCGGATCCGAGAATACATTTTACAAGGTCCAACTCATCGGTTGACATGCTAGTGGTAGATGGTATTAAAGCCACGGAGGAACAATCAATAGCAGAAGCTCTTAATAAATATTTCACCTCTGTACTCACCAAAGAGCCATCCATGGATTTTGCCACTTATTTAACATATCAGTCCAATCAGGTTCCCTCCCTCAGGATTTGAGGGACTCTAATATTACTCCCATTTTTAAGAAAAGTGCGAAGTCATCTGTAAACAATTCAAGGGTCGAAATTAGGGGTAGCATTGGCAGCATTTACTACAAACTTTTATGATCTGCTACCTATATTTGTTGTGTGGTAGCAAACCTTTGCTGCCAAAATTTTGCGGGTCAAAATCACAAATTTAGCAGTCTAGTTTCTGTCAAAAAGTGCCTTAGAGTGTATCAATCTGCATGCTAAATTTCAATATTTTCAGAGTGGGGAGGGGGGCCACAGGCCTCCACACCCACAGGTGGGCACTCGCCAAACCCTCATGATTTGCTACTCTATTCTCAGATTTGCTACCAAAAATAAAACTTGGTAGCAAACCCTTGCTACTGGTTAAAATCAGTTAATTTCTACCCCTGCAATTACAGGCCCATTGCCTTAACCAGGATTGTGGTAAAGACCCTTGAAAAACTTATTCATGATTCTATCCTGGACTTACTAACCAAAAATAATACCATTCACTGTGACCAACACAGGTTCCAAAGTCATTCATGTATAAGACAATTGTTGGAATCCTTGAATGATTGGACTTACAATTTTGACAAACATCTGGAAACAGACATTATATACTTAGATTTTTCCAAGGCATTTGATACCATGCCCCACAAGAGACTCCTCCATAAGATTAGATCAGTTGATATCCGAGGTAAAATTTGCTCATGGATCGCTAGTTGCTTAACTAATCGCAGACGTGTCGTTATTAGGAATGGAGTCTCTCCATGGGAGAATGTCATTAGTGGGGTACCACAGGGATCCATTCTGGGTCCCGTTTTGTTTTGGATCTTTGTCAATGATCTTCCAGATCTAGTGGTGTCTACTGCAAAAATGTTTGCTGATGACATTAAACTGTATTGTGGCATTAGCAACATCCATGACTGTGAGAAACTACAGGACGATCTAAATAGCCTAGCTAGCTGGTCTCGCATCTGGTTATTGAATTTCAATGAAACCAAATGCTTAGTTCTGAAAATAGGCAATGCCTAAATTATTTTCACACTCTTAACGACCATTTCCTAGCTGAAGTAACCAGTCAAAAAGATCTTGGCATCATAATATCACATGACCTAAAACCAAAAGCCCATATTGTCGACATTGTCAAAAGAGCCAACCAGAGAGTTGGAATGATCAAAAGGTGTTTTTCTGGACTGACCATCGACAACAAAATTTGTATCTTATACAAATCTATCTAGGCTGTTATTAGAATACGGGTCTCCAGTGTGGAGTCCCTGGCAAAAAAGAGATATCGAGTCATTAGAAGAGGTTCAAAGTAGGTGTTTTAAACTTTGTAAAGTTGAACATAGTCTTGAATCACTGCAGACTAAACGACACCAGACCGATCTGAATGAGACAAAGTTTATAAGTTCATTCATGGGCAGTATAAAACTGATCCATCTACCTTTCATAGTAAGCCCAACAGGCAGTTAAGGGGTCACTCGAAGAAGTTGCAAAAACAGTTTGCTGAAACCGAAGTAAGAAAAAGCTTCTTCTCTCTTCGAGTAGTTGACCCGTGGAATGATTTGCCCGATGAAGTTGTCTCTGCCCCTACTTTATACAGTTTTAAAAAAAGAAAACAAGTGCCCCACCTTTGGACTAAGGGGTTAAATCAACCAATCAACCAACTCCCCTGGCCCCGCTATACTGGTGACAGTGACTATGATATTAGTGGGGAGTTGCATGGACTGAAATCTGGATAATATTTCTGGGGCTTTGTGAGACATAGGGGTAACCAGCAGAATGGTTGTCATAATATTCTGGTTGATACGAATCCATTCATGCTGACCACCAAAGTCACTCTCCACCAAAAATACTGATTAGGGTTAGAACTTAGAAGGGAACAAACAAAAATCGGTGCCCCCCCCCCCCCCCCCCACTGTTTTCCTCTTTTAAACACCTTCTACTGCACCAACGCATATAATCTATAAACCAAAAGATTCATCACAATCCACTTTCACGATCCCTGCCTAATAACTGAGTTGTCAGATGTATTTTAGCCCACGTGGGCCACTTTATCCCTCACAAAGCATCTCGATTCCAAATGAGTCACTCTTCGTTGAACAGAAGCGACCCTTGCATACAGACTGAAATTTCTCCTTTACTCTGATTGGCCGCCAGTGAATAAATTTGTATTTTCCTTTACTTACCAGCTTTACTTTAATTGCTAAAATGTGTACACATTCATAATAAAATAATAAAGTAAGCGAAAATACAAATTTATTGTGATGAATCTTTTGGTTTATAGATTACATGCCTCAAGGCAGAAGAAGGTGTTTAAAACAGGAAAACAGCATGGGGGTGGGGCACCAATTTTTGTTTGTTCCCTTCTAACCGTAATCAGTATTTTTGGTAGACAGTGGTGACTTTGGCGGTCAGTATGAATGGGTTGGTATCAACCAGAATGTTATGACAACCATTCTGCTGGTTGTCACACAGGGACACCAGTGGTCCTTTCTGGAGCAAGAAGTGACTTTTGGCTTTTGAAAGTTGACTTCTTTTTCATACTTTATTCAGTCTTGTTTGCTATCCTTTAGAATTAGTCCCTGGGTTGGCCGTTCTTCAGAATCCACCACCTCTATTGTTCACTTGCCCTGACACTTTGGTGGTTTTCTATAGTAGCACCTTACTCTGTCAGGAAATCGGTGGTGGATTCTAAAGAAGCTCTGTCTTTTAAATTTGAACATGGCTACTGAACCATGTCCAGTGCCAGTTGTTGAAGCAACCACAGAGCTGGACCTGGTACCGCAGACAATGTACACAGGAAAGCGGGATCCGGTACTCCACCAAGACTGTAAGAAATCACTGGAGTGCCGGGTTCAGTATTGCAGGAAACTACAGTATGAGGGCTGGTTGCAGCACTGTAAATAATACTGTAAGAAAGCACTGGAGTGTTGGGTTCTGTCCATGTAGAAAACTTTACCCGGCAGCAAGGAAATACATGTCCTTGGGGATGGTGTAGAATACAAGCCCAAATTTGACACTTGTGTATACAGAATAAAGCACAACTATTAGCTCTAACTATTAGTGCTACAAAAGATTTAAATTTTGAAATGCTGCAGATGGAGTGTCAATAGAATGTTGCTAGACGATAATGACATCACAACAGCAGCCAATCACAGGCCTCCCGGTTCTGTAGCAGGAAAATTATCTGCAATTGGAGCCGGTTCTGTAGACACTTCGTTTTAATTTTTGTCAGATATGTGCTTTTTTAAGAAAATCAATGTGTCAAACTTTAATGACACTGATACATTTTAAATTTAAATCAATATGGAACTTGCATATTAATTACTCACCAAAATCTCTGACCCTGGCACTTACCAATGGTGACAATCAATTGCCATTAAATGGGCATATTGATGGAAAACCAAGGATGTCACCAATGTTGGGATAAGAAATATATATTCCAAACATATTACAACTCTTTCTGTTAAGCTCAGTGTGTGTTTGCAAAACATGATTATGACCTTTTAAAACTTAATTTTGTCCAAGTTGATTGTTTGGCAAAAACAACGTACAGTGAAACCTCATTATAACGACACTCAGATATCCCACATATTCAATATAATGACACAAATTTTCATGGGAAAAGGTATATTTTCTTTGTTATTTGACTCATTTGTCTGACGTATTCAGTTATCCGACACATTTCTCACTGCACTTTTTTTTTTTTGCCAAGCTTGATATGGGAATCTGCTCATATGTACAGGTGCTTCCTAGTGTAATGATAAGGGCCAAACTTGCACCACAGCTGAAATGAATATCCAATATATCTGACTGAAAGTTGCTAACTTTTGTCTTAAGTTGCAGTCTTCAATTTTGCCCACATGTGACATTGCAAAAAATGTTCAATCTTACAAAGAAACAAAGCTTTATTCACAATCATACACTCTGGGGGCCAAGTTAAGTACAAAGCAGGGAGACATAGTCCAGGATGTCACCAGAGATAACATCTGTTTCTAATTATACACAGACATAAACTATGCTGTGTATCATACTAAACTACTGAACTTAATGAATAATTATGGTGTTAAAACAGGAGTTGTCATTAAGTTTCAAAGTAGCAGGACAAAGCAAAATAGTAGCAGGGCTATTATATGGAAGGTATGCCTACAGATACGCTCTTTGAAACCAAAAGTAGATGGGCAGCAGGGTTGCTATAGCCAGTCATTTTGCCTGTTGCCCACCTTATTTTGAGATCCCTGTAAAATCACAGCATTTACTGAGATGATACATGTTATGGTTATGTTTATGTTGCATGTCAAAGAACTTCAAGACACTGAAAATGGAGATGGCCCTTGGAACTAAATGTATGTTAAGTATGAAATGGGCGCAACAAGTGGGCAAAGCCATCCTAAATGCAAAGGAGGCCACACTTCGTGTAGCCTCCTTGCAAACACTTAACCCCAAGTTATTTAGGTATTGCTGTGAATTCAGACATGTAAATAAACATACATTTTTCACTCCTTTAAAAAAATCAGTTGCTGAATATTTGATTATGTCTTTCCTGTATCTGTAGACACAGACTATACAGGCTGTTGTTTATAGTGGCAACTCCATAAATTTCAGCAAAATTAACTCTCTGCAAGCTTACATATGTCATATATTCAAGGTCACAAGACTCTCTAGTTACTTGTATCATTCTTTTGATACATTGTTGTGCTCTACTATCCACAAATCCACTTGCCCTGGACAGGTCAAATCCAAATCAGAGCAAGTTAGAATCTCAAAGCACTAGTTATAGGGGCAACCAAAAGTTTTGATTTTCTAAAATGAGATTTGTAAAGATGAACAAGCAAGTTTGATTGGAAGGGTAGTAAAATGCCAAAACTACTTGCCATGAGGACTACAGCAGATTGAAAAAATTACACAGTCCTGCACTGGGAGAATTATTTCTGCTACACTAAAATGTTACACATGGTTCTGTGTAAGGCTACAATGAATTGAACATGGTTGACTATGACTTATTTCATGAATCAGTTTTTTTAGTCGTAACTTGAGAAGTGTGGCATCACTGTTTTGAGTGGTCACTTGAGACCCATTGAGCCAGTACTTAGATACACATGATGATGGTCTTAACCGTTTCCACTTGAATTAAGACAGAGTCAACAGCTTTCCTTTGTATGACTTGGGAGCTAAGCACCCAAGCCAAAGAAAGCTTTTAAGCTATGATGCAAGGTGAGAAAATTCCATTGTGGATGTACTTGTCTGAGGACAAACACCCCTATCATTTACATGTTATTTTACTGAATTTTCTCTTGGCCTGCATCAATATTATTGTTACTTGTCCTGGACAATAGGACATAGGAATTTTCCCAACGTGTGATGTCATTGGTCTCATCTACAATGCTCATTCAGATTGTGTTCTCAGTACTGTTGAAATGAGTCAAAAAGTTTGAAGCATATGGCAATTGACTACCAGATGGTTTTTAAGAAGAGGGTTAAAGAAAGGTAACCTTGATATAATTCTTCAGTCTGTTCATTGGAGGTCAACTGAATGCAGTATTGTCACACCTCTTTTTATTTTTCTTAACCAAATGCTTATATATAGAATAGCCTTGGCTACAGTTGTTACAATTAGCAACCTTTTTGTGACAAATGCTGTATATAATATTAAGACTTGCTTGAATTAAATCCTTTATGTTAGAAGTTTGGCTAAAAGACTAATAAAATTTCCAGAAGAAACCCTGAGCAATCCAGTGGCAATGCATGTCTAGTCTGACAGAATGTTGATTTGGTTGTAGCCATTGTGATTTAAGCCTGTGCTCACATTATCAATGGTGAGGCTGCATTCAACCAAGAAATCTAGGACAGGCTGGACTCCTAGTTTCAACTGAATAGATAACCAATACATTTATGTTATGGAGAGCTGCAGATGTCTTCTCCATTTCTTGGGGGAAAAAAATCTCCCTTTTCCAGTCTAATTTCTAAAATCAAAAAGAGCATTTAAGTTAAATACACAGGCTTACCATGTTTACTGTTGTGGGGATTGATAAATTTTAAGGAACTTGGTTGCTCAAGGCTGTCACTGGTCAATCATCCCTATATCTATACATGGTAATGAATTGAATAAAGTGGTTGCCCAGCGAGATTTTTTAGTAGGCCTGGGCATCCGGGTGTGAGATTTGTCAAGCTCTGTGTTAGGAAGTTTGTGGTTGTTTTATTTGCATGCAGCTGTTCTCGGGTTACTGAATAATGGGATTACATGCACTTATGTTGGTGACATATCTGAATGGGGTGACAAATTGTTTTAATGCCCATTTCTTGCACTTGTGCTTGTTGTTCTTGGTCAACACTTTTGGTTTATTTGTGATAAGTTTTAAGAACTCAAAAACAACTACATAAAGCTTGGTAGGAATGTGTATTTGGGTGGGACCTATTTTGGAATTGTATTTGGGCAGTGGCCAAGGAGGCTACATGAACCACCTTGCTTAAATAGAAAGGCAATTTACCCTGTTTTTTGCATTTTTCTCCCTGTCCTTTTAAATTTTTGCTCCTGTTGCAGATTATTTTTGTATTCATGGTGATACAAAACAATATATTCTATCATAAAAAAGTGAACTTGTTTTAATTAAGTAAACCTTTTACATACATGTATTTCCATTTTGTTCATGTTGAAATACTGAAGCCTTAGACTTCCATGTGCACATGAGCCCTTTTTGCTCCCCATGCTGTGTTAAAAGTGTCTGTTTTGATTTAAATTGCCTTGGAACTGCACTTTGCAGAAGCTGTAGAGACCACTGTTAGGGTCTCCTATTGATAACCAATTCTCAACATCATGAGTTCACTAATACATTGTGTGTGAAACTTGATGGGTTTATGTATCTGGGTAACCTTGCCTTAATTCTCAAGGTCACAGAGTCACTTAATGTGGATTTGGTTTCCATGCAATATATTATCAGTTGCCTCCCCCAGAGATAAAATGTTCCACCGTGAGAATTCTTCTTTTTTTTTTCGGGCAAAATCAGTAGCTTCTTGTGGAAACCAGACTACATGTACAAGAAGTCTACCATAAGGTTCCCTGGCTCAAAAAGATGTCCATCATTCTGCATATTGCAAGAGAAGTTCAATATCTGGGTGTGCTTGTTGATTGAACTATGTTTGGGATGGAATGAGATCTGCCACATAGAACTAATCCAGATATTTTATAAGGATGCTTACCTTTTGTCAGATATGGAAAAGAGGTAGTATATATTTAGTTCAAACACTTGAAAAATCTGTGATGATGACCAAGACAAATCATGTTATCAATATCAGATCTTATTGGTTTATTTGGAAACCTTAAATCTAAGTTCTAGAGGCACTCCCCAGCAAGAGAACAGCTTGTTACCCACACATAATGAATATATGGCAGCTACTTGCAGTTCAGTGTAAGGAGTCCATACACATCTGCAAAGTGGTGCAAGAGTTGTCTATTTTCATAATTTTCCCATCATATTTTTTCATTGTGTAACTTGAAAACTTGTATGCAGAAATACCTTTAACTTTGTTTGGTAAATTAATGTATATAATTATAATTACCATATTTTTACACTCTGTACCTTGAAAACTTGTATGCAGAAATGTATACCTTTAACTTTTTGTGGTAAATTAATGTATAATCAAGTAGCCTCCTTGCTATGATTATAATCACCATGTGAATTTGGGTACCAAAACTACAAATAAGTCAATATTTTAGTGGAATACACACCTCCAGTCTTGTACAATGTTTGTCTATTTAGTTAAATACACAGATTAGTGCTAATTATGACCTATCCTGTTATTTAGTCAAACACCAGTTGCCAATTTAGTGGCATTGGTTCCTTTGATATGAATCATTCATGGGCTCAACGCCTGTTTGTTTGAACAAGGTTGGATGTTCCATTACCCAGTTTTGAAGATCTAAGGTACTAATCAATGGTGTTGATAAAACATTGCAATGGATCTTTGTTCTGCCAGTCCACTGGACAATTACCCAATTACCTGACTTTCTTAGTTGGAACATATTTAATTCAAACTGGATCGTCCAAATAGTACATGAAATGACTAATCCAAGGGTTCTCCAGGTATGAAGACACACAATGTATGTATACAACACATCTTTCTATCTACTGTATTATTATTATTTTATTTATTTATTTTTTATTATTTTTTTTGTGGGGGGGGGGGGGGGCAGTGTGTCATTATAGGATCATTGTTTTATTTTACTAACAGTATTAATGGGGAAAGGTAACCTGGGTGTGTATTACCCCAAGTGGTATATTTCCAATATTTGTCTTTTTGTCAGGAAGTGTCAGAGTGACTGTATGGTTTATTCAGTGTGTGTTATTTATTTGGTTTACATGCTGACAAATGGGACCGTGTGGCCTTAGTTCTCTGGAAATGTGTATCATGTTAAGATTGTGTCTGCTCCTGTTAGTTGTTTTGAAGTTCAAAGAACTTAGCCAGCAGTTTAATTTATTTACTTTCTGTTGGAATGCTCGTTGGTCACCTGTCTGACAGTCTTCATGATGATTATGTAGTAAACTGGTAAGTACATGTATGTACTGTTCATATTAGCCAGCACGTTGTAGACATAGTGCCAGATTCATGGATCATTCAGCACAGACATAATCCAGTGCACTGAGATAAACAGAAAGCTGTATTGGGAAAGTATTGTGTGACAGACAGGTATGTGCATATTGATGTAACATGCAATCTGAGGATAGGCCATGTGTGAGGATCAAAGACAAAAGCTTAATTGATCAGATTATAATTGAACACACAAGTCATAGCCAAGTGATCCTTCCAGAAGTCCTGCCAGGTAATGGGTATTTACAAAGAAATGTGTTGGAACTATGCAAAAATGTCAACAAAATTAATCCTAGAAACCAAAGCAGCAGTCTGTTAAAAAAAAAAGAAAAAGAAAGAAAAAACAAAAACAATCTTGGAAAGGAAACTTGTTAGATTAGGTGTGATATATGTAACACACAGGAAATCTAAATTGCTTTACCACTTCTGAAATGTTACAAGTTCAAATATGGCAAAGTTTGCAAGACTTTTTGTTTTGTGCTTTCTAAGGCTAATTTCATACACACAGTATTCAAGTATGACAGACTCAGCAGACATTGGATTGCAAGAACAACATAATAACCCTACAGTCATATGTAGGGATACTGTGATTCACTAGTGTATGGTGATGTATAGAGTCCATGTGGCGCATGTTGATACCTGGCGTGAAGCACCAGAACTGAAAATGATACGAAGTTTTTACTTTTTGAAATACAAGGCATAAATTGTTAAACTGCTTAGTTATATAAACTTTTCCCATTAAGTTCTGATGTTTGGAGTTTCAGAACTGCTACCAGAACTTTGTCACAGTTGAAGCGGATGCTTTTTTTGTTTTTTTTTTTGTAACAAATGGTTGTGGGTCAACATGATTGCTTGCAGTACCATCTATACAGCTTTCTGTTTTATGCTGGGCAGCCAAGTGTCAGCTATAGACATTGTTTGGAAGCAAAATGTGGAGAGAATACATGTCACAACTTGTATTGAATCTTAAGGACAGGTGAGACACCAAAAACCTTTGCATGGCTGATTTTGAGATTTTAACAGTTTTTACAAGATGAATGTCCTTTCTATTAGTTGTCAAAATTTCAAGCTTTTAACTAAAGTAGAAATATGGGAAAAATGCCAAAAGCCACACAGGCATGTGGACATCCGAACGTCCATGTGTCATTATTTTGGTTTTCAGCCGCCAAACGGAACAATGCCACCTGTCAATCATACTTAACAGCCTGTCACGGGCTGCAAGTAGCAATGGCCCATGGCAAAAGGAGAGTATCAGGGCGGCAATATGAAATAAGGCAGCATGCGGAAAGTATGTTTGTGGGCAGGGAAAAGATGCAAACATGCTAACATATCATAGCCTTAGTGGTTTACTTTATAGTTATCTTGCTTGTTTTGCGTTCTAATGAAGGGAGACTTTAAATGTTCAAGAGGAGCGGGCATTATCAGACAGTGTCCCTTCAAAGGCCATGCCGAAGTAAGGCAACACAACTTTCGTTGCCAGGATTTAGGTCATGGGGCCCGAATGGCCGCCTCCATGACATCACACTTTGAAACCAGACTGTCGCTGTCACCGTTTGACAGATCGCTGAATAATGTTTTCCGTACTTCAAAGGCTCGTTTATTCATTTGATTGGCCAAGAATTGATTGACGGCCTGCCCAAATGTTAAGGGACAATGTTTACTACGTTTTGTACAAATATCAGCTCAACTTGAGCAAATGGTATTGTTACAGAGGCAAATGATCAACATCAAAGGCCTTTGAAGCTTGTTTTCTCAGAAAGGATAATAAGACGAGAACCCCACCTAAGAATGGTTATTCCAAGAAAACGGCTGGGTAAAATTTAATCCGATTAACGGCTTTTGATACTGTAATGTCTGAACTGCAAAAAAACATTCAGCGATTTTTTAAATTTTGCTTCGTTCTTTTTCTATGAAATGAAGAAAATGAACATCCTAAAAATCAAAGGGAAAATTGAAATGTCAAATTTTGAGAGAGACATGTACGGGTAAAAGGCTCCGAAACATGTTGAGTAGTTACCCGCTGAAGACCCTTTAATTTATTTGGGCTGATACAGCATATGTCAAAATTTTACAGAGGAACGTGTGCAATATGGACAATAGTAATTCCATATGTATATAGGTAAGACAGGGACAGGTTAGCTTATGGAGAGTAAAGAGTTTGGACTGTGGAATAGGGTAATGACTACTAGGAAGTGGTTCTGGGCAAAAAGACACAAATCAAATTATGATTTTATCACAAATAATTAGTGACATATCGACATTTATGGGGTGGTTTCTTTGCGGACAACTTTCAATTTATTCAACAATTAACATCACAGACACCCAAATACAGAGCATATAATTTTTTTGGAGTATGACGATTACACACATATATGATATGTCATCTTAACGCAAATACATTTTGAGCTAGGATTGACTAAAGTAGGATTTGTTTTTGATGTCTTACCTGTCCTTAACCTGTAATCATTTGGGTTACTCTAGCACTGCTAAGTTCAGGTCCCTTTTCTTCAAGTTTACAGTATGTAAACTGGTCAGATGTGGTGAAGCACCAGAACTACCAGGTGGGAACACTCGTACCTGTCAAGGGAGATATAGGTACCTTTCAAGTGTAGTAGTTTTTTTTTTTTTTGGGGGGGGGGGGTACATATTATGCCTGTGTTGTGGTCACAGGTACATGTACTTTACATGTTACTCAGAAATAGGCTGCTATTTTTACAGAGACATGGTCAGTCAGCAGTTTTGAGGATGCAGCAACTTAACAGTTTCAAGTTATGGAATGTACAAAAGTAGGCAGTGACTTTATGGCATTAGGAGCAGCATTCAAATTTTGTACTTTCCTGATGTTCCATCATGATGGACTAGTTGAATAGGGAAGAGTGAGAAGAGAAGGTTCCTGTATCCCTCCCATAGAGGGCACTTCAGTGAGGGGGGCTAGCAGTATGTACTTCTAGTACTTTCCACTGTAATTTGCAACATAATATTGTAAAAACAACTGCATGTAGAAACACAAAATTTCTCGTAATAAATCCAGGTGTATAACAATTGTATTCTGAAAATGAACTTTCAGTAGCCTCGAAAGGAACCAGTTTATTTAAGGTTACTTCAACATACAATCCAGTGGGAATACACAACTCAGCCCCCCTCCCAAGAATTTTGTGTATTAGGTTGTGTATTCAGCTGAAAGCAAATGAAGCTCATTCGGCCTAATTGAACTTTAGGGGACCCAAGCCCCTATAAAACTAATAATGGTTCAATGTTCATGAAAGTTCAGGATGTGTTCTGAGTAATCATTAGCAACACAAATCGCTTATCTGAAATAACTTCTGACCGCTCGTAACATGTAAATTAAGCATCAGCATTTCTGCCGAGGACCCAACATGGTGGCCGCAAGTGCTATTGGGGAGCGTATCATATGATTGTAAATATGATCATGAATTATACAAATATTGCTTAACTATTCATCAAAACAAGATTTTGAAGACAGAATTTACAAGAAGGATGAGACCCTCCCCGGAAATATCCCAGGGCATCAATTGCACCTGGCTCGTGAAGGTAAACATGCACACATGGCTAATCTAGTCGACATACTGTGATTGGTTAAAATTGAGTTGCAGTGTTGCATTTGGGGTAATATGGATGCCAAAAGTCTTTCGGTGCATATGCAGATGGCGGATGCATTAATCGATTCCATCCATGCTTTCACGGAATAAATTTGGGTTTTTTTATATTTAAATGACACAATGCCTGCAGCGCAAGCATCTATTCTACTAGAAAAATGTATATAGGAATTTTACCATACGGCTTGCAGGGCAATAATCTTCACTTTAGGTAGGAATTTAGACATTGTTTCATAGGATTTCGCCTATAGGGTCTCAGGTTTTATGATTAATGCCTAATTTGGCCAGTTCCATAAATCCTTCCATTGTCCAGCAATGGGACCGCATTTAGCCACAGCAGTAGTTTTTTCTTGCCAAACCTATTCTAAACATCATCATATTTGACAAACCAAAGTCATTTTCATCACCTTCTCTCGCCCCGTTGCCAACCTTGCAAACAACTGCAACATTGTAACTGGGTCATGAAAACTTAAGGAATCATGTTCCTAGTGAAAAAAATTGGTTTCCTGACCAGGCAAGTACTTACATGTATCAATTTTAACTTGCTCAAGATTAAATATAACTTGCCTCAGGCAATCAGACACCTGAATTGTCATGTCTTGAGAATGAATACTGGTATTCCCAAAAGGGTAAGGAGAAAAATGAATAGCACAAATCAAAGTACATCGTTAGCTTTGTTATTGGCCTTGAAATTGTACTGCATTCAGAGCTTGATATCTAAATGTTAGCATATTACAACAAAGCTCATGAAATTATCCTGTAACCCAGGCATAAATAATGATGCCCCACAGTGAGGGGAGTAAGGGGGTTTTCTATACCTGCAAGCAGGTGGATTTTAATTTGTGCACCAGCACACTGGAAGCTTTCTTTATTTCATGTTGGTCATTATTTAAGAACATTCTTATTTTCTGTATACTGCTCCAGGGCAAAATTATTTCCTGTACCAGGGTACTGGGATGCCCCTCCTCTTAATTCCTTCCACGGTCTTCAGCTGTTATTTACCAGGCTCATGTGTACTTCTACAATTCATTTGGGTGGAAAATTGTGTTTTGATGCAGACACAAAGAAGTCTCCCTTTTATAGAGGGTTCAAAGGGTCACCACATTTTAGTCATATGAAAAATAAAAAATTGTCTGAGATCAACAGATTTGTTTATGTATTTAAATATAGCCATGATAGAAGCTGGCTAGTATGTTTTGCGTTTGCATCATAAATAATGACCTGTAGGGTGATAAGGGTATCTTCACATTGTGATCAAGTACAGTTCAGTACAGTTTGTGTGTGTGTACATGCTCTCAATAGAGTATTCCTGTTAGAGACCACCTGCCTTAAAAAACCACCTCTTTAAGATTTACTTTTGCTTGTAACTTCATGTTTTTACCTCATGTTAGAGAAAACCTGTCTTGACAGACTGCACTTTGGTCAACCCAGGTGTTCTTTCAAAAGATATTTCACTATATGTAACAGATCTAATAGTGTGAGCTAGACAGGTGTCTGCCATCATTTTCAAACACCCTTAAATCATTACCTTTACGATGTATGGGCATATAATGTGGACACCATGTTGTCCTTGAACACATGTATAAGCAAATTTGGAATATTGGACACGTGGCAAACAGCTTTTTTCAAGTAGCACTAGCAGACTTAACCATTAAATACATAAAACAAATGTTCATTCTCTGTTTCATTCCATCATCCGCTATTTTGTCATGACATTTCACAACAACTGCATTTTTTATGAGTGGCACTCAGAATATGGGTGATGTACACCAGGTTTCACAATTATCATAGTCAGGACATGACCTCGTGGATAGCATTGCTGGGGCACGACCTTGCTTAGGTTATGCCTATTGTCATTTTGTGTTTGTCACTCAAGCATATATATGTGTTAAGGTCTTTGTACAGTCTATTTATCCTGGGTTGTCCTGATTAACTGCTAATACTATCTATCTATCTATCTATCTATCTATCTATCTATCTATCTATCTATCTATCTATCTATCTATCTATCTATCTATCTATCTATCTATCTATCTATCTATCTATCTATCTATCTATCTATCTATCTATCTATCTATCTATCTATCTATCTAGCTAGCTAGCTAGCTAGCTAGCTAGCTAGCTAGCTAGCTAGCTAGCTATCTAGCTATCTGTCTGTCTGTCTGTCTGTCTATCTATATTTCTATTTATCTATCTATCTATCTATCTATCTATCTATCTATCTATCTATCTTAAGTCCAGTGTAATATTTACTGGTATATATGGCACATCAGGATCCATGCATGTCATTCAACATGCACAAGAACCAGACAACACTTGAAAATGTTATATGGGTTGGAACAATCATCCATTTATAATCAGGATGATATCTTCATAGAACAATTTTGAAAATCACATTTTTGTATTGAAAAAAAAAAAAACTTCAAAATTGATTGGAATTTGTATTTGATTTTGCAAAATAAAAAGTTGCTTTCTTTATAAATGAACACTAAACAAAAAAAAGTGCTGGTAATGCTTGGAGCATTACTGACTTAAAGCCCATAGGCATGCTACTAATTATATAATTTGTAATGACTTTTATTTTTTATCTCAGCTGACTTGTTAGCAGCTGAGCTTATCTTATGGTCCTTTGTCTGTCATCATCCATTGTCAACAATCAACTTCACCAAAACCGTCAACCAGATTTATTTCAAACTTGCTGGCAATGTACCTTGGGTGGGTCTCCACCAAGTTTGTTCATATGATCATGCTCTAGTGATTTTTTTTTTTTTTTTGATTTTATACGATTTTTTTTGTTGTTTGGGGGGGGGGGGCAAATTTAAAAAAATCTTCTCTAAAACTACACACCTGATTGCTTTGATGTCACAAAGGAACACGCCTGGGAACTCCCAGTTCTTAATTTGTTCACCAGATGGTCCTGACTGCACTTCAACCTGTCCTGTACGTTTACACAAAGATTGACAAATTCCTGGTATATCTGCAGGATTTATGTGGACCGTGTTCAGGGTTTGACATTAAAGATTTTGGCCACTTGCCTTAGGACATGTTGGAGTGAAAATTTACTTGTCCCCCAAAGAAAGTCATTTCTCCACGCTGAATCTGAATTTACTTGTCCCATATTTTTGCAGCATAGAATCCAAATGACAGTTTATCAATTTGTAAATGCAGACCTGTCTATTCTCATTGTTTGTACTTTTTTTTTTTCAGTTTTAGTTATTTGTTGTTTTTTCATTGCATTTTTCTGAGTACACATCTGTAATTTGTGAAAGAAATATCATGATTTAACAGTTTTACAATTGACATGTTGCATGGGGTTAGACCCACAAAAGATCTTTTGGTTATATTCCATACAAATTTTAACAGTGTTTATATTTAAAATGTTTAATTTTGAAATCAATTTATCTCTCTCTTGTGAAGCGTTGCCAGGTTTTTGTGACGGTTATGATAGGGTTGTTTTTATTCACAGAATTTTCAAAGATAATCTGGCACCTGTCTTTCATTAAAATATCTCGTTCAACTTTCTTCATATCCTTCTGCCCAAGCTACCAAATTCCTCAAAAAGTTTTTTTTTTCTTTGTTATTGTACTTTATTCAGTAGTGAATTTATTTTACATAGTGTGAATGCATGTGGTGCTTGCCAAGACTTAGTGGTAAGTGTGCCATCTAGTGCCACTTTGAGGAATTGCTGAAAATGCCATTATGCTTCATTTAAGCTGTGAATGTGAGATAGATCCACACTGTTGGAGCATCTTCAGGATTATACATTAGAAAGGATTTAGTAAAAATATGTTCAACAAATATACAAAATGGAGTAATATGTAAGAAAATGAAGATTTGAAGCTCTAGTGAAGCTTTTGAAACATCGATGGGTAGAAACCCCTATTATCACTCATCGCAATCTTTTCTATTCGTTGTTGAGTTTGGATAATAAAATCACTGTTCATTTTGCATATCAAATTGCCTTTGTGTTGTTTTACTTTGTTGGTGCAAGATATTTTCTCTCTCAGCACAGTTGTTTTCAAGATAAAATGTATCATTTGAAGTCCTAGAAGTATCTAATAACTGGCCTTTTCCAAAGAATTGATGTAAATCCGATTTTGGCATTAACCCCCTCCCCCCTTCCGAGGTTTTCTTGGATTTTTGGAAAGGTAATTTTGTGCACAACCCCTTAGTCAATGGGCATTCTAATGCTAATTCACATTTTCAACTTATCCAAAACCATCATCCAGATTGACTTCAAAGTTGGTGACAATGTACCTTGGGTGGGTCTCTGCCAAGTTTGGTCAAATGGTCGTGCTCCATTGATTTTCAGCTCTTTTATGAATGTATTTGTTCTCTTTTGGGGCAAATCTTAAAAAATTGGAAGGGTATATGTACATGTCAGCTGAGCACAGGACTGTCACAGTCCTCTTGTTCATTGTTTTGCCTTTTCTCTCTACAGCATGCATGTGAACATCTTATTGATAAGAATGCTTAATATGGACATATATTTAAAAACTTTCTTGAAGATAAAAAAAAGTATAGTTTAATGGGTATGAAATAAAGATACCATGTAACATCAAAGTGCATGGTGCCCGAACCACAGTAGATTTCTACCAGCTCCTTAACAGAGAAGAAAGTAAGCCCACCCTGTAGAGGGCACTTCAGTCAGGAGAGCATGGCTTGGGCACTCCCAATGTCGACTGAAGTTTGCAACTAAATGGCTTTAACACTGCAATCTGTGGAAACATCAAATTTCTTAAGGTAAATCTAAATGTTTCGCTAAAGTGTCAATAAAAATGTGTTATTACCATTGCTCCAAAAGGAACCAGTTTATTTAAAGTTCCTTTCATGTACATCTCAGTGGAAGTACAGACCTCTGGTGCTATGTATTGGGTTGTGTTTTCAACTGAATGTATTGATGGGAATTAGAAAAGGTTCTCTTGCATTCAGGTAAATACACAATCCAATACACAAAATTTTTGCAGGGTAAAAGTATGTATTGCTTGAAAGCAAGGAGGCTACACAAGTAGCCTCCTTGGTGAAAGTAAATGAATAAACTGGTCAGTCATTAAGTTGCAAATTACAATGCAATGAATAGGAATACACAGCCCCACTAAATTGCCCTGTTTGTGGTGGCTAATTGGGTTGTGAGACCATGGAGCTACTTATACTGTAAATTGCTTTTATTTTGCAGTTTCGCTTATTTCACTGATGGCACTAACCCCTGAAAATAAAAATACAGTGAAATAGTATTATGTCTCCCGGTTGAAGCCGGGGGACATATTGGTTTAGTGCCCGTTTCTTCCGCTTGTTGTTGTTGTTGTTGTTGTTGTTGTTGTTGTTGTTGTTGTTGTTGTTGTTCAGGTTCTTCAACACTTGGTTTCCGTGCGATAAGTCTTGAAGAACTTGATGGAATTTGATGAAACTTGGTAGGATTATGTATCTAGGCAAGACCTAGGTTGGGATTGTATTTGGATGACCTTGAGCGAATTCTCCAGGTCACAGGGTCACTTATGTGAAATTGGTCTCCGTGCGATAAGTCTTGAAGAACTTGATGGAATTTGATGAAACTTAGTAGGAGTATGTATCTAGGCAAGACCTAGGTTGGGATTGTATTTGGATGACCTTGAGCGAATTCTCAAGGCCACAGGGTCACTTATGTGAAATTGGTTTCCGTGCAATAAGTCTTGAAGAACTTGATGGAATTTGATGAAACTTGGTAGGATTATGTATCTAGGCAAGACCTTGGTTGGGATTGTATTTGGATGACCTTGAGCGAATTCTCCAGGTCACAGGGTCACTTATATGAAATTAGTCTCCGTGCGATAAGTCTTGAAGAACTTGATGGAATTTGATGAAACATGGTAGTATTATGTATCTAGGCAAGACCTTGGTTGGGATTGTATTTGGATGACCTTGAGCGAATTCTCAAGGTCACAGGGTCACTTATGTGAAATTGGTCTCCGTGCGATAAGTCTTGAAGAACGTGATGGAATTTGATGAAACTTGGTCTGATTATGTATCTTGGCAAGACCTAGGTTGGGATTGTATTTGGATGACCATGAGCGAATTCTCAAGGTCACAGGATCACTTATGTGAAATTGGTTTCCGTTCGATAAGTCATGACGAACAAAATGGAATTTGATGAAACTTGGTAGGATTATGTATCAAGGTAAGACCAAGGGTGTGATTGTATTTGGGTGACCTTGACCTAATTTTCAAGGTCACAGGGTCATTTATGTGAAATTGGTTTCTCTGCAATAAGTCTTGAAGAACTTGATGAAAATTGCTAGAGTAGTGTATCTAGGTGAGAGCTAAAATAGGATTGTAATTTTCAAACAAACTTGGTCATTTGTAATTTGTTATCACCTGTAGCTTATTCAGAGACGTAAGTGTTCCACCGGGAGACATTTGATTTTCTGTTGGAAAATCAGTCTGTTCTAGTTTTAACATTGATTTGATAGGAATTATATTCAGAATAGTTGAATTAAAAATTCAGTGAAATGCAAAAATCATGAAAATCTATACACACGAAAATAAGTACATTTACAGTATCTTGTGGTAGCTCCGTAGTGAGACCAAGTTATATGTAGGTCAGATCCATGCCAGGAAGTGTTTCTGAATCTTGGCTTTGTCCAGCAAATTATGAGAGACATCCATATATACCGTGGGTTTTCTTTTTAAAAAATATATTTACTAAGCAGGACTGACCGCAAGTTTTGAGAAGAGCAAGAATGGGAGAAGCCATGGTACAGATCAGCCTCCACAGCTATAATGGCAACACATAAGCAAGTGAATGAATCATAACTTTGTAGAACAACTTTTGGTAGTGTACATTTTTTTGTATGACATATCCTGTACTAAATCACGATTTTAAGCTCTGTAAGTTTGACTGACTTCATTTCAGAATAATGTCGTGATAGGCTGTTATTGCTGTAATATATTCTAGTTGTCTTTTGTGGAGGCTGTGTATAAGTGTGGCTGAGAAATATCAATATAAGTATCTTTTCATGAGAAATATAAAGACCAAGAAATGTGAGGAATAAGGAAAATACAGCATCATAAAGTACTCTTTGTAGTAAAATGTGAAGGCATAAAGTATGAGGAATAAGCGTCCACACAGCATTGCAACATTCTTTGTGGGTAAATACAGTCATGGATAAATGATTATCAGTGTTATATTTGAGTAACAGTATTCCAATAAAGTAATTTCCTGTTAGTTCCACATATGTCATGTACAACCTGCACAAATCAGGAAGGTAGTGGGAATATTGATATTGAAGTCCATCAGGCCTGTCACACTACTTACCATACTTGGTAATTTAAGTGAAAGCTATATGCAATTTTTTAAAAAATCACACATACATATGTGTATATATGTTCAAAATGTTCAACAATATCACAAGAAGTGACTGAAAGCAAAATGGATGCTTCCAGAGAAACTGAGCAGTGCTTGGATGAGGATTTGCAGTTGTAAAGTAGTGGACGTGTGGGTCTAGACAGAGCTACACTAACAGTGAATCATGTTTTTTCAGATGAGTTGATAGTTAAATATAGTAATTGTGCATTATATATAAAGGCATCACACAATTTGGTAACGTAATGTTTGGTACATGTAAATAAAACTTATGTGGACCTACTTGTCCAAACCCTTGGTGCATTGTAGGTTGTACATGTATGTGTTAGAAACTGATATACAAGTATAAAAGCATGCAAGGTGCAATGTTTTAAGAGCTTTGCTAGATGGCAAACAAGCCGAAATTTGTTCCTTTCTTGCCTTTACATTTCTAATACTGGCTTATTGGGACTGCAGTGTACAGTAAAATCCAGGGAAGCAGTGAGACGTTTAATGTGGTCATGACAGTCACATGCACTGTGTTGAAACTGTGTTACCAGGAAGTGGACATTCACAGTTCTGTCATTTGCAAAAAAAAAAAAAAAAGTGCAGGGGTCAGATTTCATGAAATGCACAGCAGGATAATATATTTATCACAACCTTATCATGCTTACATAGTATATATTGTTTTATTTTTACTTTTTTTTTTGGGGGGGGGGGATTCAAACCACAGCGTGATGGGAATGTCAGCATGAATCTTACTTTCCTTAAAAGTAAATGCTTTCTGCATGAAAGTGCATACGGCTCAAAATATGGGGATCAGAATAACACGACAGTAAAACCTAACACCTGTCAAAACCAAATGCCCTTGGGACCCAGCCAAAGTGTTTGGGTATCAGAGTTGTTCGGCTAATAGAGGGTCAGGGGAATGGCCCTGTGGCTACATCCTGCACATGTTAACTTTGAATTGACCTGTACATGCACATGCATTGGGGAAAGCTCCAATACATGTATATTTATATAAAGTACAAACTTGAAGGAAAAAAATTAAAAAGAACTTTACAAAAATTCCAACCATTTGCAAACAAAGTTTATAGGATTCATAATCTTTAGGCTTCATTACTAATGTTACTGGTACATGCATATGTACATGTACTGAAATATGTACGTCTGCCCTACCTCTGACAGTGCATTCACGTGTGCATAATTTGATGACATAAAACATCAATTTATTGTCCAACACTAACACACACTATGTGTATTACCCTTTATCATACTGCTGAACTTCAGAATGCACTTACTAGTTTGATAAGTTTAAACCAGTTTATTGTATGACAGACAGCAGTAGAGGGTCTCCCCATGGAACCTACACACTATTGACACCCTTTGAATACTTGTATAAAATGAATGTGATGTTTTTTAATCAAATATTGATTAATTTCCCAGAAATTCCTTCTTTCGGGGGGGGGGGGGGGGGGGGGGTAAGTGTTCAGCCTTGACAGGTTAAATGTTGCTTTGGGACCCAAATCAAATGTTCGGTGCTCAAAGTGGAGAGTTGTTCAGGGATTGTAGGTTCCAACACTTGGCTCTGCTGTTAAATTACTGTAAATTGCTTTATTTTCGCGTGTATAAATTTCCACGTTTTTTTGTATTTTTGACACTTTGGTGTACTTTTGATTTCACTTTTTGGACATAATTCCTATTCAAACAATGTTAAAGTACTGTTTCACTATGTTTTTATTTTCACGGTTTTGTGCCATCAGCGAAATAAGTGAAAATAAGAATACAGCGAAATTATAGCAATTTACAGTACATACAAACCCCCAAAAAAGGGTGTTTGGCTGACAGAGGTGTTCAGCTATCGGAGGTGTTTGACTTGGCAGGTTTGACTGTAGTTGCAACTCCTGAAAAATAAAGTCCACCATCCAAAGCGATATTTTTCAGCTTTCAGTGGTCTCTGCCCATTCTTATTTGTGTGTAACATCTAGAGCCTGACCGATCCTTGTTTTTTTGACCGAAACCGATGTATCGGTATTGGCAGAGCTTACCGAGAAACGTTCGGATTCGGTTTGGGGGGGGGGGAACAAAAACAAAACGCAAATGCATGATTGTCAAACCCGCAATACTGAATACTTGTTCCTTGTTGCTGCTGTGAAAATAAATCACGGGGTGAGGATGTTGCATGCCGAATACGAACGTCAGAAGCTTATCCAAACAGATTCTGAATCCTGTGAATGGTAATATTGGATTCGGTGGTTCGGATTCGGTCAGGCTCTAGTAACATCATTCATAAGTATGGATTATAGCCAAGGCCAGGCATCTGATGCCCAAGGAGACAATCACAGCATGGTGTACATGTAGGGTATTCAATGCCCCACATGTACACCATGCTGGCACAGCACTGTATCATGATTGACATGTCTGCCATCAGGCTTGTGTCACATTGTGGGATCAAATAGCATTTTACCCAGACAAGAGTCCTTCCTTTTCGAAGGAGATCATGCTAAGGGCAGGTCTAACAGTGATCATACAAAGCAGACAATGTGGTCTTTGTGGGGAGTTCTGGTAACATGGAAAGTCTGCCCTGGGGACTTTATGATGTGGTCTCAAGGCAAGTTTGCCTCTCCTTGAAATGGTGTCTCAAATCAAGGGCAACTGAACTTTTATCTGTCTGGTCTTTCGGAGGAGGTACAATTGTACTTATACCCCTGCCTGCATGTCTGCATATGTATACTGACAGTGAGCCTTTGCCTGAGTTAGTCAAATCATTGTTTAACGACAGCAGAGACTGGACCAGGCAAGTGCCACAGTGAGGAAAAAATGCCCTGCTGTATGACACACTTGGTATATGGTCACAGCGTTGAAACAGTTTCGATAAATAACTGACTGGTTTCACAACTAACATGGCTCATCAGACACTGACAGGTTGATGGGAATTGCTACATTTTTATATGAAAGAGAAACACCAGCCTTTGTAATCAGGTAATGTTACGTAAACGTCTGGATGCTAAAGTGGAATCTTAGAGTGCTAGTTAGTCTCACAGGCCAGATTCATGTGTCCATTGCATGTGCCTGGTGTGTGCACAATACATTGTCGGACAGAATAGAGCTTTCCTGGAAATTGTGTCCCCAGTGTATGGGAATCATCAAAGGAGAGGGAATGGGCTCACTTCACCCATGATATTTACTTGTGTAGTGTAGACTAGATGGGAGATCCATGATGTTGAACATTCATGGGCTTCAGTATGTCTGGAGGAAACAAGCTGGTCTCAATTTGATTTATTTAGCAATGCATTAAGGACAGAGTTTCTGTTTCTGTCTTGTGTGTATTATCAACAGTGTCACAGGGATATAGGCAGGGGAACTGTGAAGTTGAACATTAGACTAGGCAAGTGTGTATGTTCTCTCCCCCCCCCCCCCCCCCCCCCCCCCGTGACATTCAGACCAAACGGTACCAATGTACATATGTGGTGGATCCAAAGTTGTTCTGTGTTTAAGTCTGGGTGCCTCTGTTTTTCTCAGCTCTGGTGGAGTGAGGGCAAGTGTCAGGATCTGGACTTCGACGTCAAGTCCATGATGGTCCTGGTCAGCTAAGTCTGTACCCAGCGGTTGATTCACAGTACAATAACAGGAAACACAGCAAATGGAGGCAGAAGCCCACCTTATTTTGCACAAGATCTAAACTGTAGACAAATATCGAATTTGCAAGTGCATGACTGATATACTTTTGTCAACAAATTGTTTATTGGCCCATACAACACTGTCACCATTAAAATAGCTTAAGTTGAAGATGTCAGGTGCTTGTCAGTTTGCCAAGTTCAGTCAGATTCTACAAAATGCAACTGGCACAGTTTTAATTGGTTATATGACAAGTCACAGTAGAGGCTGATGCTGAAATAAATATGTACACAGGGTATTATTTCCTGTCTGGGATCATATGACTTCAGCTCTCATTTTTGTAAGTATCGCCGATAAGTGGGGTCTTGCATAATGATTTTTTCAGCCTTAATGTGCATATCTGTAGGAATCATCCTAGCACTGGATTGTTTGTCCTGTTGAGTCACTTGTACTGCAGCACTTCCATGTAATCTGATTATCAATACATGTTCCTTGTACATGTGCAGCATATTCCTGGCCACATCTCTCACTGTCTATTTTTAACACATATTATACTTTAAAGAATTTCATTGCTACTTTTACCATTTTACATGCAACAAGTTGTTTCTGAATACAGGCTGTATCAGCCTGAATCATAATCAAGGATGTTAAGTAGGTAACTGTCAGAACATGTTTCTGAGACTGAAATCTGTGGACATGGCTGTGAAACTCTGATCACAACTCCTTGTCTCAGGTTAATATTTAACCCACCCGAAATGTAATTAAGTAGCTTTTCAGTTTTCAGGTAATTTATTGGAATGCATAGTCAAGCATTTGTTGTATCATTCAGTTTTTCACCTTCATAACATTAACTTTATGTTAAAGTTAGATTTTAAACAACATATTGCGTACAGCTTACAATTCTGATTTCAATTATTGGTTGTAAATTTGCGTATAAAACACACGGTTGACATGGTCAGATAATGATCCTTCAACATAGAAAATTTTTAATCCCTAAATTTGCAAGCTGTACATCATGAGTCTTACATGTATATCAGGATGTTGTCTCCATGCTTTTGAAATTATGCATGTAAAGCCACTTAAATCCTGGATACCAATATGTTCACGTGTCATGTTTTGGTTACAGACTGCATACGGTAGGCCACAATTCTTGGCCATGTCGAATACGAATCAGACACTAGGCGCTCGCCAGGCCAGCTTCAAGAGCTTTCTTCAGAATTTGCCAGGACCTTTCTCCAGCAGCAGCACTAATGGTACTCACAGCGCCCTTCAGCGACAAGCCAGCATCAAGTCAGGCTGGCTCAGGAAGGAGGGTGGTCTCATCAAGTCCTGGCACATGCGCTGGTTCACACTGAAAGGAGACCAGCTCTATTACTATGCAAGGGATGATGACAGCAAACCATTGGGAAATATTTTCCTGCCAGGGAACAGAGTGGTGGAGCAGCCCTTCAACGTGGCAGAACCAGACAAATTCATGTTTGAAATCATTCCAGGTAGGATGCCAAGGTGGTGCGCTACAAAGAGAAATTGTACCGTAGTCAGGCCAAAGAAAATAAATAGAGTGTTTGAGGTTACATACCAAAAATAAATAGGGTGGGTAGGTAGGCTCTTTTTTTTTTTTTTTTTTTTTTTCTTTCTAAATTTTTGCTCTGAAAACAGAAGAAAAGTGACTTAAAATGGATAAATTGTGCATTTCATGAAGAAAATCTGCCTAGCTTTTTTTTTCTTTTTTGAAAATCAATAAAAAGTTTTAGGGTAGGGGGGTTTGGGCAAGGGTTGGTAGGGAAACCCCAAACACAGACTTTTTTTTTTTTGGCCTTAGGATGATATGTCTCTGCATCACGGTATATGTACTGCAAACATTTATAAGCAGGCTTTGACTGTAGTTGTGAGGTGATAGAGATTTGTGTCATTAATTTTGCAGCATTAATTGTAGAATCAAAGTCATTGAAACTTGTCAAATTCTAAATATGCATTCAAAATATGCACATACATGTGCTACTGTATTCATCTTAATAAGCGCACAGTGCACTATGAAAAAATTTCATCCACAAAAGCTGAAAAAAAGTGTAGATTCTAAGTGTAATAATAAATTCTACCACTTGCTTGAAAACTATGGGATATTTTGGGGGTCCTTTCTTTGAAAAAATGGAGGGGGGTGCACTTATTAGGGAGTGTGGGCTTATTAAGATGTATCCGATATATGTATCTTATTGTCTTGTTCATATGTGTCATTATGGTTTACCAGCCAACATTGTTAAAGTGCCTGCTCGTGGTTCAGGCATCTGGAACTGATATATACAGTAAACAATGTAATCTCTTTATTAAACCACCTAAGGAACTAAAATGTGGTTTTTATAGGGGAGTGGTCTTATTGGGGGATATACGTTAGGTAAGGATTAACTAAAAGGGGCCCACAAATTGGTGGTCTTAATATAGAAATGGTCTCTTTATGGAGGGGGTCTTACCAGTAATTGGAAATTCTACTCTATATATACTTGCATGGCCTTTAACAGGTGGTGACAAAAGTCGCATGACATCCACACATGAAACATATCCACTGTGTGCTGCATCTGAAGAGGAACGCAAGGATTGGATCCGAGCAATCCGTAAAGTCATGTATGCAGACAAGGGTGGAGGTAAGTGCTGTGACAGTGCTGGGGAGGGGGTATATTCACATACTTATTGATAGATGAAGGGTGGTACATTGTGTTGGTACCTTCTTGAGCTTACCTGTAACTAGGGCACTTTAAAAGCAACAAGGAAGTTCAACTGAATATTTTAATCAGGAAAAAAAAAATATTTAAAAAAAATTAGTCCACGTAATTGTGTGTACATGTACTTGATTATGTGTAAGGTATTTTGTAACTTGTTCTCTGACACTGCTGATGTCAGAAAGCATGTTTTGGACACAAGTTACATATTAAATACACTCTATATCAGAAAATGTTGACCATCAAAGCATAAAAAAATCACCCTGACTCCTTCCATTTATTCCATCTTAAATGAGCACAGTTTTTATGAAAAGGTAGCACCAGAGATGCATGTAGCAACCCAACATACACACGCACACAAAAAAAAAAAACAACAGCTTTACAGCAGGTGCCCCTACATCATGTATAAAAAGTAACTTTCTTTCACGCCCCCCAATTTTTTGGCCATGGAGAGCAGGTGACTTTACATACAAAAAGTACCATGTATATATTTACTGATCAATTTTGTTCTAGATGTCAAGTGAAAAAGCCCACAATTACAGCTACCTATAGTCCCATCCAGAAATGACCATGATTTGGGAGTAACTGAAACTCTGGAACTTCAAAAATACTGATGGAAAATCAGTTGCACTCAAAGTGACCTGATTTTAGGGTTGAGGTATTTCCAACTAAAGGGAGGGGAAATGGTGTTGTCATATTTGACAAAAAATAGTATGCCACAATCACATCCCCCACTCCCGCCTGCCCCCCCCCCCCCAAAAAAAAGTTAAAAAAAAAGAAAAGAAAGATGAGGATTACTGTTTCCAACTTAAGCACAATATGTGTTTGCTTGTTTCACATTTCACGTATTAAAACACTCTTTCACATTCAATAAGCAGTATTTGATTCACAGCAATTATTTTCATTGTCTTTACATCACAAACTTATCATCATTTAGAGGTCATCAATGGTAAATATTTCCTCTTGCATGCCAATTGCTATGACCTTCTGACTCTATCTGATTATGAACATAAAGAGGATCTAGTGATATTCTGCTAAAGCAGTCCACTGTCCCTTATCTGGCTTCATCCAGTGAAAGTATTCAAATGAACATATGTAATGTATACTTATTTGGAAAGATCATGATACATCAACCGTGTAGTGGTTCTTCTTGATCATAGCTATTGCATAAGCAATTATTTATTTTATCCAAGGTAATCTGACATATATACACAAATGTGGAAATAATCTCTTAATTGTTTTAATTGTTATCAGAGTGCAAACTGTTTATGTGGCTAGAGACAAGACTGATATATGTATGTAGGTGTGTGTGTGTATGTGTGTGTGTGTGTGTGTGTGTGTGTGCATGCTCAGTTAGAATGCCTAAAAATTTCTGCCTCTATGCAAAGACAGTACCTCATAGTTAGCTCTCTATGATTCCAAAATGAACACCCCAGTAAGGAAATCTGTTGGATGATTCTGTAGCCACATACATTGACAGTAGTTCTGTGAGAACGGCAGTTGTTCATGGCTGGTTCAAGATTTCCATCATTTGCGAGAGAGTACACAGAGTTATCTTTTTCATTACCCATTCCCTCCCTCAGAAATGATACTTTCCAACATTTGAAGAAGTAGTAGTAGTAGTAGTAATAATTTTTTCTTTACATAAAGAAAAGAGGCCAGTACTGACCTATATATCAATGAATATTGAAATGAGGACTTACTAGTGCAATTGACAACAGAGGAACAGAATTTACAAGAAGCCTGTTCCATTTTGGGGTCTTATTTAAAGCATAAATGTATCAGCAGGATTTATTGGGCTGCAAGTATTTCCTTTGCCTCCTAAGCATCCCCCAGACTCACTATTGCTTTCTTATGTGGGCGCTCGTCGGGGTCTGCCGTCCGCCGGCAGTATTTCAATTCAGTTACGCAATTGTACTAATTAACTTGATCAACTCGATAACGTGGTCAGGGCCTCTCGGCCAATTGACTCAGCCCTGTTCGCCAGTCGGTCAAGACGATGAATTATTAATGAGCTACGCGCTGACCAATCAGGTCGCACTTCCGGTAGTGTGATACGACGAAGCGTGGCAGCCCCCATGGGAGTGATTTATCAACAGTAGCTCACTTGGCAATCGGTATGGCACGCACGAGAAAAAGGATTAACATCACAGGTCTTACAATGCATGAATTTTTTCCTGATTCTCTTATCCTGTTTCTCCCCAATCGTTGCACTTATCTGGGTAAGTTCAGTATCAATTTTCTTTTCGTTTCTTTCTTCTTTCACCCCCCCCCCCCCCCCCGTATTCTAATGAGACCATTCCGTGCATATGAAATAAGGTAATGCTTACTTTGTAGTTGTGTACCCAGGACTGACTATACCATTTTTGTATTAGGGGTATTAACTCCGATACATTTGACTTTGTGTTGTTGTGTCACAGGCTTCCACGGGCCGTACATTATCAAATGTGCCAGTGGTATTACGTATATATATATATATATATATATATATACATATATATCGATGCATATATATATATATTTACATATATATGATATCTTACACATACGTACAATGGACTTTCATTTATCTTCTCAACACTTTAGAGAGTGAAGGGCGCAACGGATTATATATATACCACATCAGGCTGCATTTGAATAAAAGTGGTGTGGGCATCGCCAACATTCTTGTTTCATATTGATTCAATTTTGCGGATTTGATGTAATCTATAATAGATTTCGACATAAAACTCAAATAAGAATGTGTGTTTTCATCATTAAAACATGAATCCAGAAAGGAACAATTTCCCAAGGCAGTCTTTTATTTTTAATTAATGATCCAAATGAGTATGCTAATGATTATGGTCACATGGTGTTGCTGGGGGGTGACACCTTGTGGCTAAACCTAGCAGTAACACGTGTACGGCAAGCCAAATGGACATGGGTCGCCTTGACTCCTGTGAGGTTTGCAAGCTGGCGACAGTCGGCAACGATATATATCCAAATAGATACGTATATATATTTCCAAGTGTTTCAAGTAGGCCTTGTTAAATTTACTGTTGCATCTAGTAGGTTTGTACTTTTGTTGACCAACACCAAAGGGATCCAATCTGAAGGTGGATTTGAAATCGCATCAGCTCTGTTTTTTTCGTTGTTATGTTGTTTTTCCGCAGCTTAGATCACGGATCAGTGCCGATGATCAACATGTGAAGGATACGTGGGAAAAACTTTTCACAATTCAGATAGCAGTAGTCAACTCGGCCCTCTGTCTTAATTTTTATATTTGTGTTTATATTCACTAATTAATTACACACTTTGGAAAAGGGCTAAAATGCGTGGATCTGTGACAAGTACGTAAGAAAAAAGACGTTTAAGTCGTTTATTTGTATAGGACTTTTTCCTTTGAGCGTTGCACTTTAAATATTTATTAGGATTAACCCCCCCCCAAAAAAAACCTACAAACAAACAAACAAACAAATGCTAATTGCAATTGAAAATTAAAAATGACATGGTTGTTCAAAGTGGTTATGGATGCTGGAGATTCAAGCACTGAAGCAGGTTCGAGAACCGGCCGTTTCATGCTGAGACTGACACGGCAAACGATAGACTATCATGTTTGGGCGGAGACAAACTTCAAAAGTGTTGTTGTTGTCGTTACGCCAGTCGATTTTTTCCCTGAATCCGAAAAATAAAAAATAAAAAAACATCGATGTTCATTATCTTTGATAGTGTTTTTACGAGCACGGTGTCAGCTGCGGTTAGTGCTGTGCCTCGTGGGCTGTTCCTTCAGAAACTGGTCATTCTTCTTGGTCAAACAATTTAGCAGAGAGGGGCGATCAAAAGGATGTGGCCCCTATAGTCTTCTGCCCTCTTTATATTGCATTTAAGTGCATATACATGTACAAATAAATTTATTCAACCTACAACTAAACCTGTATTTCTGTGTTAGGTTTAAGTATTAAAGTAACTGAACGCATAGCTTGTTGAATTGAGATTTTTTGCCACCGTCAAACATTTGGGAAATGCTTTAGTTTGTAACAACTCTGCGATGAAAAGTCATTGACGTCTTTGGATGTGTTTGAAATGCATTTGTGAAAGTGTTTGAAATGCGTTTGGTGAAGTATTTGAAACGTTTTTGTTATTAGAGCGTTTGACACGCGTTTGTAAGAAAGAGTTTCCAACGCAGTTGCAACGCGTTTGCTTCGCGTTTGAGTTTTCTCGTTTGCGTTTGAGGATCGTTTGGGAAGCGTTGGTGCGTTTGGCGTTTGATAACTTGAACGCGGGCGGAACTGTATTAGCAGAATAATGGCTTTCTCTCTTCCCATCGACTGCAGCAACGAGGGGAGTATCTGAAAAATGAGTGACTTGCCGCTCCAGTCGACTGGACCAAGAGCGTGTCCCGTCGTTCCACTGCTGCACTATGAATTGCATCGATCTGCTCGTCCGAAGGAATAACCTGCATGTTTGCCTTCCTCAGCAGTCTTCCAGCAACTTTCCCAGTTCTTCCCTCTTCATGATTGTCTTTCTTGTTTCCAATATACAAGCAATTAATTAGCCGCCTAATTAGGTTACGCAATTCACAAGATTTACCGCTACTGTGAGAACCATGAATACACAACTGACCGCGGTCAAGCCACGCCTCGCCTTCTCCTTAATCCTGTCATTGCTTGGATACAACTGCTGCGCAATTAGCGTCACTTCCCAGTATGCTATTGTGCATCCGCATTGTTTTACCAATCATATCTGCGTGCACGATCGCACGGTCGGCAGCTTGACCCTCCGTTAAACGGCAGACCCCGACGAGCGCCCACATAAGAAAGCAATAGTGAGTCTGGGGGATGCTTAGGAGGCAAGTATTTCCTGTCTTCTTGTTAATATCCAGTGGCAATTGCAATGTTTGTGATTACTTCATCATTTTTGTTGCAATATTCAAAGGGTACACCACCAATGTCCTCTCCCCACTTGCATACTGTTTGCTTGCTTGTGAAAATGATGAACCATCCCTTGGAGTGTGCTTGAACCACAAAGAAGTTATTTTCACATTTCTCTACCCATGTTACATTCTAAATTCGGAACAAAGAATTGGTTGTTTTCGCAGCTATTTGTAGCAAGAGGTTATAATGTAGATTTTTTTTTTATATAATCTCTGAATCATGACCTTTCCAAGAACATATACATTGGTGTGCTTATGTGCATATTTTTATTTCACCTAAACAAGTTGAGAATGTTGCCCAGCGATCAAAATATTCTATCCATCCAGCATTAAGCCTCTTCCTTCATATGGTCAGTTTTTGGCATTTGGAAAATGCGAACAATCATGGATTGTTTTTTATTCATTTAAGGAAACAACTCTGAGATCAAAGAATCAAAACACTCCTGATAATCACCATTGAAAATATCGTGAGGTATTTTGATGTGTGGAAACATACTGTTTATCATTGCTTTAATCCAATTGAATCCTACAGAAGATTTAAAATTAGGCACAGTTCACTGTACACTCTCTTCACATTGAGACACTTGTTGTTTTGTTAATGCCACTCCCCGCCTTGTGGATGATGGTCCAGTTGCACAGGTATGCCACACCTCACTGCTAGACACCACAGTCACATGATAATTATACTGTATGTAGGATTGGATTTTTGAAGATAGTTAATTTTATACACATGTAATGTAGTGTGGTTATTTTTTCATACTGTAAGCGGGCTTAATTTTGCTGTATTTTTTTCAGCCTTCTTTGCTGATGGCACAAAACTATTAATATAAAAAACTATTTTTTCTTTTTTTTTAATATTTTCCATTAATCCTATTCAAATACTATTTAATGATATGTGAACAAAATGTGTTATCCATCCTTTTGTTCAAATACTATGAAATAATATTTGAAAAGGATTAATAGAAAATATGTCCAAAATTAATAAAATTTATTCTTCTGTCTGAAGTGCAAAAACAGTGAAGTTGAAATGTGAAATAAGTGCATTTACAGTGTTTTATTTCACATGTCAACAAAGCAGCATACATCACTGGATGTTTTGGGGTTTTTTTCAGTGCAGATGCACTTGCAATTTTTGTTTTTTATACAGTGCATCAAATGTATTTCACAGTACAGTAGTCTCATATGAAAATACTACTTTGAGAAAGTTCATGTGTTGGCATGCAAAATTTTGAAATAAATGCCAGTCTTACCATCTTAGGTGACTTTTGGAAGGGTTTTTAAGTGACCAGTCAAAACATATCAGGCCTGAAAGGCAACAGGTAAATATTAGTCACATAGAACAGTAATATCAACGTTTGCAAGGTGACTTTTAAAATTGTGCAATGATATGACGCAGTTTGTAATGTTACAAATATTTATGTTCACTATGTTGGAATCTACACAGAGTGAGAACATTCCACTATGTGCAGCACCATTTGGGAATTCCATAGCATGTACCAATGTCACAATCATTCAGCAGACCCAGATGACCATGCATGAACTTGTGTAGATCCCTGGAACAACTGATTGTGGAAATCATGACAAAACATAAAACACAAAAAATCAGGACTCATACAGGATGTACATCTTGGTATCATGCAGGCATGGAAATAGTCTTGCCAGTTTGCTATCTCAGATTTGACTGCAGCTTGTCAAACTCAAAGGAGTCAAATCTTGCTGCAAAACAAGTTTGGAATTCCAACATGATTTAGCACCATGTTAGAATTACTGAATATCAAATTTACTTTTTCCTGAAACATAGGAGTACATGCACTACTTAGATATATGCATTTTCATAGGGTGCAGAGCCATATTCCTAAAATAAGTGGTTCTATGTTATGGGGTTGACAATTCAGGGACCTTGACGCAGTTATTAATGGAGATCCTGACTTGGTTATGTATTCTTGGAATTCCCATAATGCAATACACCAATTCTAAATGAGTAGAGATTCCAACATGGTGTGAAACATTAATATTTCATATCATTAGTGTAAAATACTAAGTTTAGTAGTGAATTTTGTAATTTAGGCTCACTGACACATTTGATATAAGTGTTGTCTTCAATAGTCTACTGTGCATTTGTTTTGTTTTTTTTAAATTTTGCATATCAGTGTTTGAAAAAATTTGAATATTCATATTTTCTTTCATGGAAAAAGTTTAAAAGTATTTTTTGCATATTTGTGTACAGCTGTGGTTCATATGTGAGAAATAGTTATTAACACTGCCCACCCCACCCAAAACCTGATGGTACATGTAGCATTGGGTGTTTTTTGTTGTCATGTGGCTCGTTATTTGGTTTGTATTTTTACACCGTAATTTGGTAATTTCAGTTAAAAGTGTTGGAGGAGACCTGGTAAGATGATGTGTTGCCTTTCTGGCAGTCCTCTTGCCTTTGAAACAGACTCTGTGATTACTCCTTCTGACTTTTATAATCAGAAAGCGGATTCATTGGCAAGCAGGCCAAACCCCTAAAGTTGCTTTCTGAATGTTTGGAAGAGCACAGGCTTGAACTGATATCCCAGCCATGCCTTTTTTTTTTAACCTGTCAAGTCTTCCCTTTTTGGCAGGTATCTCCGATTTGGAGACTCCAAAAGTTGTAAAAATGAGGCAAGTTTGAGGAAAAAATGGCTGATTCTCTTTGTTTTTATGCACTTTTTTACCTAAATGTTTCAATTCAAAACATCTGAGTACCCTCCTCAGCTTCCCTAACCATGCTCTGAGTTCCCTCATCAGCTTTACTGATCATGCTCAGACTGCCCTCATCTTGTCCAGTGTGTCCATATAGGAGCTGTATATACTCAGCCTTAGTATATGTGGCTACATCGTGTAAGTGATCAAGCGTTTAGGGAAATATATACCAAAATAATAATAGTAGAATAAAATAATAATCACACTGGTATCATATGCTGTGATAGTTTGACATTAAATGTATGGATATCACCAGCATTTCAGAGGCACTATTTCAGTTAAGCCCCAAGTGCAGGTATAGTACTTTTTCAAATCGTAAAATACCCATCAGCAAAACTTGAAGGGTAACAACCTTCCATATTGTCTTGGTTAATTTTGCGAAATTATGTTACCCCCCAGTTTGTGTCAAGTAGAAGTACAATAATGATAAAGATGAACTGAGAGTGTATTACTATCTGACCAGCACTTACTTCTGAAGTAAAATTCTTCAGAAAAGTTCACCTAGATTTTGCTTTGTCTTGTAGCAATATTTGGCCAGACACTGACAGAAACCATGGCGTATGAGAGCAGAACTGGTAACCGCTTGGTGCCAGAGATAATAGAGAAATGTGTTGAATTTCTTCTTAAGGAAGGCTTGGAAGTAGAGGGTCTGTTCAGGTAAGTGTATTTAATACAGCATTAGCATAGGAGAACAAGATCACAAAGAGCAAACACAATTGATGAAGTCATCAACATGGGACATTCACATTGGATGAAGAATGTGGCATATCAATGCCTTGTGCCTTGTGAAATATGCACAGAACAACCACATTCATTATGACAATGTCATCCGAAGTTTGAGCATCCAATGCTTTGTTAGTTTTGTGCCCCAGCATGATTGAGCACAGATATTCTTCTCTGCATGTACAGTTATTAATTGATCAGACTGGGTGATGATTGAGAGTCCTTTGTGTTTCTATATGTGTAATCAGAATATTTGAAAATGCATGACCAACAAAAAGTATAGTTTAAAAAAAAAAAAGGAACAAGCCATATCACAATCACATTACAGTAATTTTCTTGCAAAGTCTTGGAAATTTAACTGATAAATTTGTAAAACAAGCTGTTGATAATGTCAACATGGTCATGTAATTTAAAAATATATATACATACATATGTTGCAGACTTCCTGGCAGAACAGCATTAGTGCGCGGTCTGAAAGAGCAATTTGATCAAGGGGAGCAGCCGGTTTTTGAGTTGCCAGACACAGATGTTCACAGCGTTGCATCTCTGCTCAAGATGTACATGAGAGAGCTCCCAGAACCCATCATTCCGTACCAGTTTTACGAACCTGTGATGAAACTAGTAACTCGAGACATGCACCAAAACCCAGACAAGTCAATATCACGACTTGCAAACCTACTAGAAAACATTCCAAGACACAACTACAACTTACTCAAGTACATTTCTCATTTCTTAAGTGAGGTAAGCAAGAACTCACATGTCAACAAGATGTCTGAGATGAACCTTGCCACTGTGTTTAGTCTGTGTGTGATCCGACCAGAGGTGGATGATCCTGCCCTCCTTATGGGCACCTCTGACGGTAGATCCCAGGTTGTGTTTGTTCTGCTGTCCAAATGGCATTCTATATTCAAGCTGGAGTACAATGCACATGGCGCATCCATCCAAGTTGATAAACTGCTGGACTTTGAGGGAGGCAGCCATGGCCAGCCAGCATTCAGTGCATCCACTAGTACTCCAGCTGTACCAGTGACACGAGGCAGCAATACTTCGCAGGACCTGCTGGACCTTGATCTGCCCGGAGCACCCATCACAGATCCAATGCTGCCAGCAGTTGTCCTTCAGCCTGATTCGGTGACTAAGCCAACAATTGTACCCAGCAGATCTGCCCCAGTGCCGCAGTCCACGGACGTGACAACCAAACCGGAGTCACAGTCCAAGGAATCACCCACTCCAGTCAGACCTGCACGCCACACAAAGTCTGACAGCCGCTCTAAACTTGATCCAACACCAGAAGAATCTCCACCTCCTGTCAGGCCTGCACCAGTGCCAGTTCCAAAGCCTGCAGAGAGTGCAGTCACCACAGCAATAAAGCCAGTAGAGGAGCCTCTGTGCCCTTCTAGACCAGCTCCTAAACCGTCTGGGTCACCCCCAAGACCAAAACCCCGTCCTGCAGGGGGCATCATAAATGGTAGGCCGGGATCAAGGTCTAACAGCTTTGATGGTAATCTGTCCGACACGCCTGGTATGAATGGCTCATCTGTTGACTCCCTACCTTCACAAAAGATGTACCCTGATCTCCCCAGCTCCCCAACTGAACTGAGCCAGGTGGAGGAGGCTTTGCCCAGGGGGAGGGTGAGGCTATCAGTGTTAGAGTATGAAGAGGAACAAGCAGATGAGGAGGCATTGAATGCTCTGTTGAATAAGGACTTGTCAGGTTACTCAGAGAAAGATTTGCGTAAACACACAGAAATACTGTGTTCGGAGCTACGGGCACGAAGAAGCAAATATCAAAGCATCATCAGAGACCTGAAGGCACAGTATGCCAAGAAAGCAGACAGCCACCAGGTCAAAATGCAGGATATGGCAAAGCAACTGAGTGCCGAGAAGCAAGCCACCAGCAATGCAGTCAACAAAATTGTTATACTGCAGACTCAACTGCAACAGTACCAGTTGCTGAATGACATGCGAAAGTAACACTCCATCCGTCATATATTGTTCACTGATCAATTTCTTTGATCCCCAGAAGCATATGCGGCTGGGAAGTTTTAATGCTCTGCCCATTGCCAGTTAATGTTCTCAATAGCAACGTTAGTGGTCCAAGGGTTGCCACATAGGCAAGATATACCCTCATGGAATTGTGATAGGTGGGAAATGTTATTCAATACCCCATTCTGAGAAACGTGTAAATTTCCATAATAAATTAGCCTGTCTAAGAAAAAAGCTTTGGGGAAGAGATGAACATATTTGAGTCTATACTGTGGAAAACATGATAGACATTTCACAAGACAGGTATTTTATTTTTCAAGTCTTGAAGTTTTAAGAGTAAAGAGCCTTACCATAGCTCTGTATGAAAAAATATGTCCCCAAGGAGGGCAAAATCTATTTGGTTGTACATAGTAATCAATGATGGTGTTCAGTGAGGAGATGTCTATGATATAAACAAATGACTTGTAAATCTTAAAATGACACCATTTTGCAGCTGGGTGCATAAACAGCTAGACATAAAAACAAAATGTGAAACCGCCTAATTACTTCTTTGGTGCCTTGTGTCAATTTCCTGACTTGTCAGTCAGCTGAGCTTATGTGGTGGATAGGCATCCGTCTTCCGTTCGTCGGCATCCACAATTCACATGTTTTAATGCTTCTCCAAGAGCACTGGCTAGATTCACCTGAAAATTGGTGGGAATGTATCTTGGGTAGGTCTCTACCAAGTTTTTTCAAATGCCCATGCTCCAGTGATTTCTGGATTTTTTATGAATTATTTTGTTCATTTTTGGCCAAATCTTAAAAAATATTCTTCTCCAAAACCACTTGGCCAATTGCTTGGAGAGACTTCTTGGGACCCTGCGACCTTAATTTTTTTGACAGGTGGCACTGTAATTTATCAAATATTTTTTTATGTGAAAAAGTGTGTTTTCGCTATTGTTGACTTCTTCTCCAAAACCTTCACTCAGATTATGCTGAAACGTGGTGGAAATGTCTCTTGTAGAAGGGCTAAACAAAGTTGTTCACAAGGTGGCGTTGCTGTGAGTATCTGATTTTTAATTAATTTTTCAATTGGGGCACTTATCGGTTAATGCAGATGGTCCTATTGATTCTATGTCAGTGAACAGGGAGTTAATTCACATTTTTGGCTTCTTCTCCAAAACTGTAACCCAGATTAATTTCAAACTTGGTCAGAATGTACCTTGGGTGGGTCTCTACCAATTTTATTCAAATGGTCATACTTGAGTGATTTCTGGATTTGTTATGATTTTTATTTTTTTTATTCATTTTGTGGCCAAATATTACAGAGTCTTCTTCAAAACTGCTTGCCAATTGCTTAGGGAGACTGTAGGGACCCTGACACCTTAATTTGTTCAACAGGTGGCACTGTGATTCTTCCCAATATTTTTTATATAGATAAGTATGTCCTCATTATTTTGGACTGCTCCAAAACCATCACTCAGATTATGCTGAAACTTGGTGGAAATGTTGCTTGTAGAAGGGCCAAACAAAGGTGTTCACAAGGTGGTATTGTCGTGAATCCCTGATTTTGAATTAATTTTTCAATTGGGGTACTTATCAATTAATGTAGATGGTCCTCCTGATTCTATGTGAGTGAATGGGGATTGCAACGGCAATTCATATTTTTGGTTTCTTCTCCAAAAGTGTTAGCCAGATTCACTTCAAACTTGGTGGGGATGTACTTTGGGTGGGTCTATACAAAGTTTTTTCAAATAGTCGTAGTTGAGTGATTTCTAGATTCATTTTGTGGCAAATCTTAAAAAATCTTCTTCAAAACCACTGGGCCAATTGATTCAAAATTGCTTAGGAACATTTGAGGGCATGACAGAGGGAGTAACACAGTACATGGGTCACCTTGACCTCATTTTCATTGTCACAGGGTCACTTCATGTAGCCTCCTTGCCTAGATGTGTTTCACTCTTCATATGATAACTTGAGAACTATTTCAGTCTGGACTTTGATGTTTAACATGGTTATAATTCTCTTTAAGGGCCACAATGAGACAGTTCATGAATGACCTTGACCTCATTCCCAAGGTCACAGGACAACTGACGTGAAATTTACTGTTCACTTGAGATCTATTTTTAGTTAGAACCTTTATGTTGCACATGTTAATGTGTCTCTATGAAGGCCATGCCTAGACAGTACATGAGTGACCTTGACCTCACTTCTGAGATCACAGTGCAACTTACATGAATTTTACTCTTCACTATAACTTGAGAACTACTGGAACTGGGACCTTGATGTTGCACATGCTAGTGTTCTTCCATAAAGACCAAACTTACTCAGCATATAGGATACTTTTATCCTATTCCAAGTTCACAGAGCCACAAGTGTGATAAATCAGTCAGCTGAGCAGTGGCTGTTCACACAGCCCTCTTGTTTAAGGTGTAGCTTCAATGATTACTCAAGATTACCTGCAAGATATATTTGAATCACCTGCATTTAACAATGTGTAAACTAACTGCACAGCAGAATATCAATATCTGAAACACTATAGAAATGGTGTAATTTCTATTTTCAGTTTCCCTACCCCATAAATGTCTTCATGAAACTTTACACTGAAAAGTAATCTCTTGAATTTTGTACCCCAATAACTAACTGCACAGCAGAATTTCAATACAGTGATACCTGTTGCATGTGACCACCCGTCCTGCCAAGGAAAAGTGGCCACACACAGCAGGTGACCTGTCACTGTAGGTAAAGTTGAAAAGAAACCGACTCCTATGTCCTAGCCTAGTGGCCAAAAAAGCAATGTGGCTGCTCGGGGCAGTGGTTGCATACAGCAGATACTTTATCTGAAACACCATAGAAATGGTTTTCATCTATTTCCAGTTTCCCAAACCCATTGATGTTTTCATGAAACTTTATACTGAAAAGTAATCTCATGAATTTACATCTAGAATGTGTATATTTTTGTTTTAGCTTTCAAATTGTATGTTTTGTAAATACATGTAGTAACAATGATAATAAAAGGTGATGGTCAAGTCATTTGAAACTTATCTTTATATGATGGTAATGGTAATAAGTAAATGTGGTGTTACTCATTTAATTGGCCTCTAAGTGTATACGACTTACACATAATTTGTGACCTGTTGAAAAGAACAAAGGCCATGATGGGTGCTGAATAAAGTAAGTCGTTTTTGTCAGTCAAGACAAAGATAATATATCATAATGTGATGCTATTCCTGATCACTAATGCTACAGGCATAATATTTTGTGGTTATTATGTATTGAACAGCCATGATTGATTAGTTATGTATTGTGTAGTATAATGATAATCACAATGGATTGTCATGATTGGTGAACAAATGATGGACAGTGATGACCATCTCAAGAAAAATTTAAAGTACAGAGCAAAGATTGGTGTGAATATGATGGAGAATGATACTTAACCTGTAAAGATAATACCAAGTTTGGTATGCACATGTATAGGGGGAATAATTATGTAAAGCTGACTGTAGGTTTGTGTTCATATGATGAAGAATGACAAAAAAATATAGCATGTATGCCAAATGTTGAGATTATAATTGGGAACATGACCATAGACACTGTGATTATGATGTGGAGTGTCATGTCTATCATGAAAGGCAGAGCCGTGTTTCATGATGTGCATGCGATGCAGCATGTTGTTATTACTGTGGAAAAAGGCACCACAATTGGTATAAATGCAGTGCAGAATATACCATGATTTTCATGAAAAAGCGTCATGTCCACATTTCTTTGTCCTGTAATGTAGGAACTGTTTATATATTGAACTTGTCAGCACCAAAAGTGTTGTGTCTCAAATAATCATATAAAACACTGATTTACACACAAAATTTAGTTAAATTTTATGGTAATTCATGATTCTCGCAAAAAGTCTGATCCATGACTTGTGGTGTGCTTCCAATTTGATTGCCAATATAGAAACCATGTATGCTGTGTGGTGACTATCTGTTTATGCACTTTAGTGAAAACAGCATATTGGTACTTTTATTATAATAGAGAAGTGTTCAAACCCAAGCTTTCTTTATTTTAAAATAAGCCAACTACATTACTACTCCACAGACTCAGATTTTGCCATTTTACAAGATAACTCACTGATTGTTTTAGGTTACTTTGACCCTTAGAACAACATTTCAGAGCAAGAATACATTATCTTTGCCTGCAGTATAAGTTATGCAATTGTATTTCAACAAATATTAGGGTGATTCTGTTGTAATGAGTTGGGGGGGGGGGGAGAGGTGCAGTGGGTAATCATCATTGTATGCACATACAAACCTTTCTGTCTATTTTGTCTGTGATACACAGTTAAACTGACCAAAATGTTAACATTGTGAATTTAGTTGACAGTTTACATTGAAATCCACCAAGTTGTCAGGTATCCCTGCCATGTTTTCAATCAATTCAAAATGCAGCTTGAGTGCTAAGATTTTGACTCCAGTGCTTAGAACGATTGTACAGACAGTTTGCTGCTGCCACTATTTCATCATTTGTATCTCCCTGGGTTGAATCTCTACTATTTACCATGGTGAAAATTTATAAAAATTGTGTTTTCTGAACAGCCAACATTCAAAAAAAGAAAAAAAGAGGCTGTTAAGTAGAGCAAAACTTGTAATTGCACTGATTGTATTCATGGAGGGCACTTTATTGTTAATGTACATCTGTAGTATCTTGAACTGCGATGCATTAGCAAAATATATGCAAAAAACAATATTTAACCCCTGTGATCATCGTGTCATTTATTTACAGCACAAATCACTATTTTTATTTAAAACCAGGGATCAAATGGTTAAGTGTACGTGGAAGTCCAGAAGTGTAAAATGTTGCTTATCAGAAATGCTGATTGCAACACCCACCTGTTCTGTGTGGTATATTAATGCACTAAGTTAATGAAGCCAAATTATGAGAAATGCAAGAGTTTTAGATGTTTGGATGAAAAGATACTTGATTGTCTTTAATGTATGGAATGGGCATTTGTGGACAGCACAATATTAATTATTGACAAACACTTTTAGGCAACATGTAATGAGATAATAAGGTTCATTGGCAAATTGATTTTGTCTCATTAGTCTTTGTTACCAGTATTCATATTAACCAGTGCAACATGGCAATTTGGTCTGCAAAAAATGAGGGTTTGCTCCAGAAAAAATCACTGAAGGCCTATTTGCATTCTATAAGTATAATCCTTTGCAAAATGCTGACCAACCAAGAAAAAAGAACGTAATTTGAATGCTGGTTACAGTGTATGCCTTGTTACCAAACTGAAGACTAAAAAAATAAATAAAATGATATTAAAAAATGTGATGGGATTTGAATGAAAAGACATGCACTGTTGTATAAAACTGCCATGGTAAACTGAAACAGAGACAGTGGGAACAAAATATGTGGTTGTTTTCTTTCATGGTGTTTCATAAGTGCCATTTCTTATAATCCATGCACACAAACAGGTTTTGCAATGTTAGCAGACTGTTAAGTGTCCTGGTGGTAGCTCAGAGTGCATTTACCATGTTATGTCAAATGACCTGGCAGAATTTTCCAAAATGTCTGTTCAGTTCTGGACTTTGTTGTGAACAAATTTGTTTATGTGACAAGTGGGTCTGTTCAAAGAATCAAAAGTACACAGAAAACTTAAAATAGTTGTAATGTCATTTTGATGTGGACTGTTTCTGGTTTGTTACATGGTTGTTTGTGTCTATTTTAGTGGTAAAAATTATTGGTGCTCCAATCATGGTTATCATTCACTTAGTCATTGTGTACTCCTAATCTTGAGAGGTCGCCAGTGCTGTCCTCAAAGGCCACCTATTCACACTTGTAGTCCCTGCCACCTGGGCTGCAGCAAGGAACTTGACAGCAAGGATGGCAGATTCATGTATTAAGAAAGGCCAAATGAGGTTCTATGATGGAAGTAACAAGTTGAGAAAGCAGAAGGTGGCATAGGCATAATTCTGTTGCCTAGCAACTGGGGGGACCAAAGCAGGTCTACAGTTAATATAATTAAATGTGAGTACTTCCTATTACCTCTGTCAAGTACCACCTCATTCACCAGGCAATATTGATAAAATGTTAGTACCTTTGTTTTATCGGATTTTTTTCCTCTTAACACTCATATTGTAATTCATGAAATACCAGATCTTGGTATCAGATGAAAATTTCATAGTGGACCATCCAAAGTACTTGGTCATTTTCATGTCATTAAAATGAATCTTTTCATAAATGTGCAGGTCACACTAAGAACCCTCTTCATGGAAGGGGAAAAAATCATAGGTATATTCTGTGCAGGTCACCTGATAATTTTGAAAATAATTGTGTGGAAAAACATTTCTATTTTAGGTGCTGGTAATACACCTCTTGTGAAAGAACCAATTTTATGAGACCATAATTTGTTGGTCCTAGAAGGGTCAAGTTTTTAAGACGAGCTCTAAGCTATGTACTCAGCTTTGGTACTTATGACATTATAAATGTTCTAGGATCATCTTCTCACAAGAGGAACTGTTTTGTATATTTTACAACTGAGTTGGTGCCTGCCCTTGGCAGCATCACTGGTAGACCTGAGACAACAGTCAGTGTCAGCAGGACTGCAGTGAGTGCATGCAGGAGGTGAGCTAGACCTACTTAATGATACTGCCAAGGATCAGATGAGAAATGTTTTATCATAAAGTACCTTATGACTGAAAAAAAAAAAAAACTCAGCAACAGTAGGAAACAATCCAGCTGACATTGTCAAAATAAATACATCTAGTTTTCTACAAAAATGAACAGCTTTCCCGAGAAGCAATGGAGCTGATTTCATCATAAGCACAACCATGGATGTCGTGACATGACATCAAGTACATAATTATGTACTGCAGGTCTAGGTCAATTTATTGTGCCATTCGGGCCACTTCATGGCTCAATCATCCACCACCCCACCCACCCACCCCCAAAAAAAGAAAAGAAAAAGGAAAAAACTTTTTAAGTATATGATTAAAAAAGTTTAGTGTTGTTCACAAGAAGAGAAAAAGAGATAGATTAAAAGTACAAAGAATACTTTTTCCTTCAAGGTATAGGCCTGAGAAACCACATTGATGTCAGAAGTTAACAGACACACATTCTGAATAGTTAGTGATACATGTTGCCCTGGTGTGTGTTAAGTTGTGATTTTAATGAGTATTTCATGCTAAATGTTTAAAACTTACAAGACAGAATGACCAAATATGGGTATTTGTGAGGGACAGCACATTTGTGAGAAAGGTATTTTTTGTTCAACAATGCATTTTTTTGTGATTAAAAACCATGGATCTGTTGAGCAGCTTTTCTGATCGGTGGTTTACCAAGCAGACCTGTCTACCTGCAGTTGTAAGATTGGGTATTGTGATTAACAATATAGTTGTTTTTTTTTTTCTGACAAATTTCATTACCTGCTGTAAGCATACAATTGTAGGTGAAACTAGAGGGCCAAGGTGTATGCGACCACATGTTGTGACTGATAAATTCTGAGGTACGACCATATTTACCAGTCATCTCAGAGGCTCCAAGTCCCCCTGATGAAGCAGAACGTCCCTCGTTTTTCAGAAATGTGGTACGAATGATGTTAACATTGTCCTGGTCAGAATAAGACTTGAGTCAACAGCTTTCCTTGGTGCAGCCCAACCTGCACCAAGAAAGCTGTTGACTTGGGGCATGTATCATTTACATGTATGATAGGGTCTTATTTACAATTCGTAGCAAAAATGTTTTCTATTCACATGAAATTTTATTAAAAAGTGTGAAGCAGGCAGCAATTCACCTGCAGGCAATTTTGGGGCAAGTTGAGCAGGAAAGAGTTCACCCAGAGGGTCCTGCCGCAGATGCACTGGCATGCAACTTTTTCCCATTGAAAAACTACCAAAAACGATCATTGTCATGAATATTGCCAGCTTCTTTTTTTTTTCCACCAAGAATAATACATCTGATTGGTCAGCAGCTTCCCTTGCCATGCTGTGAGAACATTGCACTCTTTCATTTTGCAGAAATTTTCACACCCTTCAATTTTCTCTGTTGTGTGCAGTGCTGTCCAGCTCAAAATCCCTGTATATAGTAGCAAAAATTTTCTCAACTTGTAGAATTTTTTCCACTTCTTTACATAAGAAACACATATTTTTGAAAAAAAAAAAAAAAAATCTGCAGCAATTTTGAAGAGCTTTGTAGCAAAATTTTGCGACAGTGCTCCAGTTGGGCAATCCTGTGTTGCTCAGGAGACTGAGACATTTATGTCACCAACCTGGCTACATGAAATGTGTTGAACTTATTGGTTTAAACATATTTTATTCAAAACAATAAAATATGTGTGTGTAAAGCAGTAAGGTCAACACACTTCATGTAGTCAGACTGTTGACATAAATGTCTCAAAGTTGAACTGGTTGGTTAAGATGCAAGGTAAAAATAATCAATATTGTAAATAGTGCATGCAACAGGAGACAGGGTCAATTTAAAGTCCCAAGATAAATGTAAGAATTTGGTTGTAAATGAAATGGTCACAGAGGTAAGTACTGTGGTATATTTTCAAGTTGCCTGCAAAGCAAAAATTGTTTGCTACGAATAGAACTTCAACATGCAGGGTAATTATCTGCATGATTATTGGAACCCTTGTCCTGGAGAGACAGACAGTCTAACACTTTTCTGTTAAGTTCTTCAGTCACTTCTTCCAGCAACTTGCCCGTGAAATACTCTGGTTTCAATTTGAAAAACAGATGGCTGTTTCTTGGGCAACTTGCAGCACTGAAATGTTCACCTCATCTTTGGTCCCATACCTGCAGTTCTGTGAATATAGAAGTATGTGTTGCAAGACCCATGTTTATCAGACATATGACCCTCATTCTTTGATAATTTTTTGTTATGAAAGAGTGAGGGAAAAACACCCTGTGTGTGACCACTTTTGGCTGGGGTTTTTTTGTTTTTGTTTTTGTTTTGTTTTTTTTTTTGTCTTTTTTTTTTTTTTTTGGTGGTGTCAAATGGCATGTGTTAGACCAATGCATGCAGGGCTCGGCAATTCGCATGTCCGATAGCCCCGGGCGGCCTGAAGTTGGGCTCGGACTAGTCGAAATTTTCAAGCACTAGCCCTACGGACTAGTGAAAAAAATCTTTTACCACATGTACATTTTATTAAAGTTTGGGGATTTTTTGTTCCCGGCTCTCGCGATCATTCACTCGCAATGCCAAGCTAACCCACGCGACACCTTGAAGGGACGCTATACCTTGCCTTGTAATAACATTGCGATGATAGGCACAGTAAAACGATAGAACGTATATTATTGGTTTATAAACAGCCCGCTCATTTTGATTACGAGACGACGAGATCAAAGGTACCAGCAGTCATGCATTGCGGCGTATTGGCTTTCGCCCGTATCGGGGCAAGGTCACAGCACCTCACCGTCAGTCTTATCTGCCCGAACGATGACAAAGGAACATCAAAAAAATTTAAAACTTGCATGGCGAATTCTTGAGCAAATTAGCATCAAAGACAATTTATCGGTGGGCTCTAAAAGTGTTAGAGATCATGTAATGGTGCCGCAAGTTGACTTCCCGGCCAAACAAAACACACATCTGCCAGTCACACGCAAGTGACTACGTGGAGTAATCTACGGTGAACGGAGCATCATTTCTCTATCCCCCTACCTTTGCGTATTTGCCTGTGACTCCAAATAATTGTTGCTATAAACACTGGAATCTTTATTTTCGCATGCTGCAATTAAAAAAAAAGCTTCCCGTTTGTGTGTTCCCTCCGTAAATTACGGCATATTCACACATGTTCACTGGGCGGAAGCCATGATGAAAACACTGCAGCACGAGCCGCAATTGGCTCATTTTTGCATGTGACTCAATTGACCAATCGGGTGATGTGTTGTGCGTCAGGCCACATGGCAAAAGCAGCTGTTTGTGTACAGTTGCATGAAAGATGTTGACGGTGTGCCCACGCTCGATTTCTGATTTGAAATATTAAAATTTTCGTTTGAATTTGATTTAAGAACACCGTTTATTGCGAGGAACTTGCCAATACTGTATACGCAAATTTACTATGATGTACCGATAGCGTTCATGGTAGGTACGCAAACGATATGCATCTCATCACGGCATCAGAGGCAGCGAGAAAGGATCCTTAAACCAATTCAACTATTTTAATCGTTATTTAACTTTTAAGTTTAACCGGGATATGGACTCCTATCGTCCCAGAAATTACAATGCATTTTTCATCGTTAGTCACCCCATGCAAATAGCTTACTTTTTTAATTTGTATTTTTAATGTTTTGCCAGTTTCACTGTCGAACAGTTGCAGCTTGAATCGTAAAATTTGACATTTTTGTGCGAATTTGCAAGCGACAATTCGCGGCAAATATATTGTAGGGTAAATGGTTTGTGTAGGCCGTAGCATTGTGTTTGAAAAAAACGATGTTTATAGAAGTTTTATCAGGACAAGTGGATTTTGTATGCGGGCAAGTGGATTTTGAAATTTACTTGCCCTGCGGACAAGTGATTTTTAAAAAAATTGTCGAGCCCTGGCATGGTCTGCTGTGTATTAATCCATTATGAAAACTTTTTGGTGAAAATTAAGTTTATAAAATCAGAATAGGGTTACCAGTCAGTGGGCTAGTTTACAGCCATGCTGTGCTACTGATTGCCTGGTTTAATTTATGATAATACATACTGTGAAAACACACAATTTGCAGCCATTGTACAATTGCAGTAAAACCTCCCTATACTGAACACCCTTGGGACCAGAAAAAAGTGTTCAGTATAGGGAAGTTTGCTTACATTGAAAGTATATATTTGGGACCAAAAAATGGTGTTAAGTGTACAGAGGTGTTTGGTATACGGAGGTGTTCGGTTAGAGAGGTTTTACTGTACATGTAACATGCATACAAAGACCACGTATAGAAGTGTTCATAATTTGAAATGAATTAGCAATACATGCAATTCTCTGAAAGCTTGTTTTTCAACAATTTACAAGCCACATTTAAGCGAGTAATGAAAAACATGTATCTGATATGCTGCAAGATTTTGATGTTGATACATCGGTGTAGCAATAGGTTGTGTTGAAAGTGTCAGGTAGGTGTGAAAGCCTTTGTAGTTTAAGGCTGGGGACACTTTTCTTAACCCTTTCACACCCAAAAGAGCCGAGATGTCAAATTTATGTTATTTGTTATCCTCCTCCTGGCCACAAAGTGACACCAAATGTGTGACTCAACAACTTGATGGTAGTAATTATGAATAAAAGAACTTTGGACAGCTCTTTATTTCTTTTAAAAACAATACAAGGTGCTATCATAATGTTTATGTTTAGCAACCCTGATCCTGAGTTCCCTGGCGCACTTTAATGTTGAACTGAAGGAAAGTTGGCACTGATCACTGCTCACAGATGATACAGATGGTGCATGTTGATTCCCAAATTCTTGCTGGTTGTGTAAGTATAGATGTTTATATATACATGTAATTGTCCACTGTTATATTAATTTTGCTAAAATGTTCATATCATTTTGTTTCTTGTTATTTTTGTAGGATATATACCTCCAGAAAATAGAATTCCTTCCCAAGTTAATGTTTCTGGCCCAGGAAGGTTGTACAAAGTGTTATGTGTTAAATATTACAATGCTGTATGCATAACCAAAGCTGTGAACACTGGTTTCTATGTATAATGTAGAATTGCTGACAGATGAAGATGTTATCTGTGGTATTGTTCATGTAGATATGTATGCTTGGAGCTTACAAAGGTATCTTGTTAACAAATATTTTGATACAGAGTAAAATACTTTAATAAAGAGGGTTTTTCTTTATTGTCTGTGTACATGTACCCCCACTCCACTCCCATCCCAACCACACCCCTATCCCCAAGACTCAAGTCCAAGTTTCTTTTTTTATACACTGGAAAATGCATGGAACTTTGCCTGTTCAGCTGGCAACTGAAAACAAGGAAATGATGACAATGCCACTTAGTGGACAGAGTAAGCTGAGACAAAGTCAAAGTATAGTCCTACAAAGATTGAACAGGTACAGCATATGATTATGCAGGAAGAAGGGTAAAAAATTATGAAAATGCACAAAAATTTGTTTTAAAAAATGCAGTACCACCTGTTAGTTTAATGTCTAGGGAGTAACCCATCCAAGGTACATTCCAACCAAGTTTCCAACAGGTCCAGTGTACAATATGCCTGGCACTGACCAACGCCTTCCATAGTATGAAATTAATTAAATACGAGCATTCAGGAACCAGTTTCAAATAGAAATGGTACATTGCAGCCATATTTTGAACTCCAATTCTGGAACTCAAACTTGACACAATCCCTGTATATTTTTGCTTGACTCTGAAATAAAATGGAGAATTTAAGTATTCACATTGTACAAATCCCAGTCTTCAGACAAAACACACATGGTGAGAATATGAAAGAGACTGATCCCTGCAGGTGAAAGAAACCAAAACCTGATCATTTTAAAAAGACATTACACTAGATGGCAGCACTGTCAAATCTGCTGATTTCTGGTAGTGTGACCAAACAAGAAGTTACAAAAGAACAAGATCTGGCTCAATAATATGACCCCTGTGCTTACAGCTAGATGAAGGATCACTAATGGCTTCTTTGGAAGGCTATGGTAGTCCTGATTTTGTGCAGATGACACTTTGACAAGGTATTCACACACTAGTGATCATAGTCCATGCTGTAGTTTTCAGCATATGTGCATAATGGCAGCTGACATATAGCCCTGAAAATGTAATCTGTTTCATGACAGGTCCACAATTGACACCTAGTGTGGAAGCCCCATGGATGAAAGTTTGATGTTTTCCCCATGAAGTTTTTACTTAGTAAACAAATACACCTGGAGACCCTTTTTGGCCCTTCGGTAGTGCCAAGGAGCCTAAATTTATACTCCTTGGTAGTACCATATGACCTCCCAAGTTCATGAGAATTGACGACCGCTCCCAGGAAAAGGAAACAAACTCACTTATATTCACAGGACACAGCACTAGGTACCAGCACTGAACAAACTATAACACTGTTGAGTGAAGAAAAGGAGGCTGCACCTCCGACAGAATGTTTTTTTTTTTTTTTTCATTATTCTAAAATTTGGATACATGTATTAGAAACGTACATAGCTGGAAAATGACTCTGAAATAAAATCCATTTTGCAATGCCCTCTTAAGATTCCACAAACTGTTTGGTCAGTTTTCCTGGCATCCTGTATTTGTTTCTTCAGGTCCTTCTCACTCCAATGTGATCTTGAAACATCTTTAGGACATAAAATGTGTAACAAATACAGGTCAGCATTATTCATGTGTTGACCAAAATTACAACTTACTTGGCAGGTAAAGCAGGAGCTCTGCCTCCTTGAGAGGATGAGAAGTGAAAGATTACATTTTAGCAAGTGACAAAAGTGGAATGTTATATTCTAACACCTGTATAAAACATTTCATTGTAGGTACTATGAGGAAATTACTGAGAACAAGGGGCCCAGATACGGGCAATAGCAATACCCCCCGGACTATATGGGCCAAGGGGTAAATTTCATGAAATGCATGACCTTGCAAAATAGGTCAAGGTCTTCCATATTATGCAATATCAAATTCCATTTATGATCAACATTTGCAGCATATTTGGCATGTTGGCCTTGTTCTTTGTAAACATGTTGAATTTAGTGTACTTTTCTGCAGTGCTAAATGACCTTGAAAAATGTCTAGGTCACTCATAATTTTGAAATATCTGACTACATGTATTGACATGACACATAATTTGTGTAAATTTTGTAGTTCCATCTCAATTTGTTATCACAAAAATCAATTTAATGTTTTGGATACCTATGATAGTACATGTAGTTGCAATAAAAAAGCACCAGTGGTGCCGCTAAGACCCAACAGGAAACAAGAATCCTGCCTGTAAAATGTTCATGTAATGATACATGGATATATGTCCAGAAGTTCATATGTAATGACCATCACAAAAATTCTTTTATTTTGATATGCATTTCCTCCAGGACCTTGAGAAAGCAGGTAAAGTCATCGAAATTATGCAATACCAACCTTCTACATATGATACATACTTGTGATATATTTGGTATTATTAGGCTTATTCTTTCTCATAATACCAAATTTAGTGTCTTTCATTAAGTCCTTAACGACCTTGAAAAATGGGTCAAGGTCAGAAAAAAATTTCACAAAATTTGACCATTGGTGTAATGCACATTTGGTATACATTTTGTAGTTCTCAATTATCATGAATTCAAACTTAGTGGTAATGTACCTTGAGTGGGTCTCTACCAATTTGTTTCAATAATCGTGCTCCAGTGACTTTTGGATTTTTTATAATTTTTTTTTGGGGGGGGGGGGCTAATCTTAAAAAATCTTGTCTGAAACTGCTCACCCGATTGCCTTGATATCACACAGGAACACTCCTAGTTCTTAATCTGTTCACCAGGTGGTGCTATGATTTTTGTTTTTAGCCTATCTTATGGTCCTTCATCTGTCATCAACAATCGACTTCTCCAAAGCCATCAGCCAAATTCACTTTAAACTTGGTGGCAATGTACCATGTGTGGGTCTCTACCAAGTTTATTCAAATGGTCATACTTCGGTGATTTCTGGATTTTTTTGTTTTTTGTTCTTTTTTTAAAGCAAATCTTATCCCTCTGGAACCACTCACCCAATTACTTTGATATCACACAGGAACTCCTGGGGACTCCTACATCTTAATTAATTCATCGAAGGCACTGCATTTTTTTTTTTTTTTTTTTGCTATTTTCTACTTCTCCAGAACGGTCACTCAGATTAAGCTGAAACTTGGTGGATATGTTCCTTGTGGAAGGATCAAACCAAGTTGTTCACTAGGTGGCACTGTTGTGGATTCCTGACTTTTCACGATTTTTTCAATTCAGGTACTTCTCTATAAATGAACCTTTTTTATTGATTACTATGCATGTCAAAGGGTATTCTAATGCTAATTCACATTTTCGACTTCTCCAAAACTGTCCCCCAGATTGACTTCACAGTTGGTTGCAATATACCTTGGGTGGGTCTCCACCAAGTGTATTCAAATGGTCACATTCCAGTGATTTTTTTATTTTTACTGATTTTTTTTTGGTTCTTTTCGGGGACAAATCTTAAAAAAATCTTCCCTAAAACCACTCACCTGATTGCTTTGATATCACACAGGAACACTTCTAGGGACTCCCACTTTTAATTTTTTCACCAAGTGGCGCTGCAATTTTTTTCTATTTTTTTCGTGTGTTTTGCTATTTTTGACTTCTCGAGAACCGTCACTCAGATTATGCAGAACCTGGGGGATATGTTCATTGTGGAAGGATCAAACAAACTTGTTCACCATGTGGCACTGCTGTGGATTCCTGAGTTTTCAAGATTTTTTCAATTCAGGTACTTAACAGTAAATGCACCTTTCCTATTGATTACTATGTAAGTCAATGGGCATTACTGATAATTCACATCTTTTACTTCTCCAAAACAGTCAGCCAGATTGACTTCAAACTTGGTGGCAATGAACCTTGGGTGAGTCTCCAGATTTGTTCAAATGGTCACCCTCTATTGATTTTCTTCTTTTTTAAAGAAATTTTTTGTTCTTTTGGGGGCAAATCTTAAAAAATCGCAAAGGTATATGTACATGTGAAATTGACAGCTACCCACAAGACTGTCACAGTCCTCTTGTTTAACTGTTTGGGTGCCACCAATGATGAATGGAACCTTGATTTTTGTTCATACAATGTCCAAAAATTTCAAGAGGCTAACTGAAAAATTGTAGAGGTATATGTACATGTCAGCTGAGCACAGGACTGTTACAGTCCTCTTGTTTAACGTTTTGGCCCTTGTACTATGTAATCTACCAGGTAGTGCCACTAATGATGAATGGAACCTTGATTTTTATTCATATAATATGTCCAAAAACTTCAAGAGGCTAACTTAAAAATTGTAGACACTTATCGTATTGACAAGCAAAGGCTTACAGACAGACGGTTAGACATAAGTCATCGCATAAGGTATGTGACCATGGTCAACAGAGCTAAAAAGCAAAACTATACAAAGATGTCCTTCCCTCATAGTCCCAAAGAAATTTGAGCACCTCTGCAATCAACCTTTTTAACAATTTGATTAAAAATTGGGATATCAGGAGATGGTGCAGAAAGATGGAGGAAGTGAGAAATCTTTCCATACATCAGAGCAGAACTGCCATCTGTTTTCAAAAGAGTAAAATTTGTGGTGAAAAAAAGGAAAAACTATGTAACAAACATAACATCAAAAAGAGAAAAATTTTCCTCTTCTTAAACAATTTGACATTATTTTCTGCAAGTTATAGCTCAAAAATAGAGATTCTTCCCAGGACTAGGCAGATCTGGGACATCCGGAGCCTCCTGTCTTGTTACAAGCTGTACATTTTGACTGGGTACCCTGAATGCTGCAATTGCATAAAAACTGTCCATTTTCATCCTGAGAGGTACACTGTACATGTAAATACTGATTATTACTTGAATCATGTGCAAAAAAGATCTCTATACGTAACAACACTACATGTGGTTTGCCAAATATTGAGTACATTGGTACCTCTAGCATGTGGCTACCCCTTCTGCCAAGAAAAAGTGGGCACATACAGCAGGTAACCTGTCACTGCAGGTAAATTTACAAAGAAAGTGACTCCTCTATATCCTAGCCTTGTGGCCACAAAAAGCAATGTGGCAGCTCACAGCAGTAGTTGCATACAGCAGTTACCACTGTACTAAGGGGTCTAGGCATAAAAATGTCCAACAATTCCATAGTATCCCTTCTGCACTAACATGCAATGAACTCTTCGGTACCATGAAAATTCACTGAAATAGGAAAATATGAATAAACAATGGGCCACACCGTAAAACATCTGTCGTGTAATTATATGTATAACTAAATTTTGCAATTAAAATGTAAATTCTTTATTACATGCAACACATACATGTAAGTGGTACATGTATTTATTATACATTTTAAATTGTGTAAAGAGACAAGATTCAATGATGACACTTTCACACATCTTTCACCATGTGACTAAAAGTTTGTTTGTTTTTTTCTTTTTTGTTTTGAAGGAATTCTAAAGTTTCACTTTCTTTCTGATTGAAGAATACTGCACCACATTTACCTGACTTTATAATAACTGTTATGCCAACAGTATAGAAAGTTACAGTCAGGTCTTAGTAAATTCGTCCTTTCCAGTAAATGCACCATATCTCCATTGCTGCTGAGGGAAACTCACCAGTGTAACTCCAAATTTTGCTTCCATGAAAAATATTGGTCTCTGTCATTCATGGTGGAGTTTGAGCTTCACTGTATGCTTCATAACTATTCAGTTGTAATGACAGGAAATTGTGATTATGGCATTGTAAAGATGCCAGCATCTCCTTTATCTGAAGTTGGTCCAACCATAAATGTCGAATGTTAGAATTAATGTTACTTTCAGTCTGTGAAGGTCTTTTTCTGACCACCTCCACCCCAACTTCCATTTCCCCTGCTCCCACGGAAACCACCCCCTCCTCGGCCGCCACGGAAGTCACCTCCTCTGCCCCCACGGAAGTTGCCTCCTCCTCTGCCTCCACGGAAGTCGCCTCCTCCTCGGCCTCCACGGAAACCACCTCCTCCTCGCCCCCCTCGAAAGTCCCCACCTCCTCGACCACGTCCTCTGCCCCGGAAATCTCCACGGCCTCCTGCAATACATATCATGAGATAAGTTCCACACAAAATTTAAATATCTGTAATTTTACAACAGTAGTCCCTGCTTCAAAACTATTCATGGATATATTTTTCCATGTATATTCAGGGCTTGACATTAGTGGTTGCCCTACTGCCTGGGCAACTAGATCTTGAAAATACGGAGTTCCGGACATATAGATTTTTGGATGCACTCGCCCAGAATCAACATGGAAAAGAAAGAAAAAATATTAAGATATGTCAAGTAATCAAATATATGGGGGGTCTGGGCAAGTTCCTCGAAAAGTTAGTGTTGTGCCCTGAAATATTTTTAACAAGTTACATTTTACACATATAATGTTATTTAGTAAAACATTTATTTCAATATCTTGTAAGACACAAATGTGCCTGAGAATGGATTTTGAAATTCAAAGCTTCTGAAGGCTGTACATGTACTTAAAAGCCATGTGACTGTTACGTCATAAGTTTCTGGACTAATATGCGACCCATGTTAATATTGCCAAAGTTTACTTTGTTTACAAGGTTGTCATCCTTCATACGTGCAACTCTATGGCGATAAAAGGTCTTTACCTCTTCCACCCCGTCCCCCAGCTCCTCTCTTTGCCACGCGACCTGCCCCTTTTGGTTGCGGCAGGAACCTCTGTAGTGGCAGTAACTTGTATGGATCTATGTAAAACTACAGATGGAACAAAAACTTGTTTGTTCATTCAAGAATTATTTCATTTTGCTGACTTGCAACCTTTTCAGCCAATATGCAAGATTTATTGTCTATTTATCCATTATATAAACTTTTCAGTCTTGTGAATTTGCAGCTTTTAAGCCCAATAAAGAACAAATGTGATCTATTATTGCTCAGTGATGCAGACAGCTCTAAACATAGCTGCAAAACTCAGTAAAGACTTTTTAATAATATATACACTGTCTCACTGGACAATATTTTTTTCTATGTCTTTATTAGAGGAATCCGATTTGAAACATAATGGATTGAACAGTTCACGTGTACCTAAAATACAAAAATGGGTTCTGTCCATGACAAATCTTAATTCTCACCTTTTGATCCTTTGAAAATGAACTTGCTTTGACATTATCTGATAACTTGACGGAGAAATACTGGTTATTTATTAAGGAAGACTATGGGTGCCACTCTGCATGTTTCATACATGTAAAATATATACAGTTCCTATTTGCAATACATAACCTTTGTATTGATTCAATCTAAAAACAATTTTTAAAGACGTTCAGCGCTATCAATAAATAAGCTAAAAGCAAATTAAACAAAAACATGTTTTCTGATAGGAAACCCAATTCCAATATACATGCATAAACATATGCAACATTGCATACACTTACCTGTAGCTGGGTAAAGCAAGACTAATGCACATGTGCAGACTACAACTTCTTTGAACTGTGATTTAGTTTCACACACACACACACACACACATGCACACACACACGTGCACAAGCATCAGCAGCCAAGCATGGGTCATGTAACAAAACTATGGCACTAGGTCAAATGTCTGGGTCACAGTGGTCAATTCATCTGCATGTACTATTCATCTCTAAAGAAAAGTTCAACTAGTAGGACAACACAAAGGCAGTAAATCAAAGTTCATAAGAGACCTAGATGGATCTTCTAAGAGATACACAAGTCCGCATCAATGGGACTGGTCAAAAAACGAATGAGTTCAAAGGAGCAAACAACACATAGGAAACTTCTAAAGAATAAAGACACTAAAACAAAATGTATAGATTAAATAAATACTTATTTAATCTATATATTTTGTTTTAGTGTCTTCAAAGGAGCAAACAACACATAGGAAACTTCTAAAGAATAAAGACACTAAAACAAAATGTACAGATTATATAAGTACTTATTTAATCTATATATTTTGTTTTAGTGTCTTTATTCTTGAGAAGTTTCCTAGGTGTTGTTCGCTCTTTTGAACTTATTTGTCTCTAGGCAAATATAACATACTTTTTCTTTGCATTTGTTTTACAAAATCTCACATAGGCACAATGACATACCAAGAAAAGATACATGTCATGAGGTAAAATTAGGTCACTGCATGTTGGTCAAGCCCCATGTACTATCAACCCCTAGGCTGTCTATGCATTGGGTGACTACCCCCAGGGCAGGTCTAAACAAGATGTCACATACAGTAGGTGATCTATCAATGGACGTATAATATCATGGAAGAGATTCTCTTAACACAGATGGATGGACAACAATTGGATATATCTAGTTGCATCTGAAATTCCTACTTTTTTTGCACATATACACATCACATGTAGTTACTGTGCAAACTTTGAAAGAAATCTGAGCAAGTGCAGTAGGAGTTCTGCACACAAAATTTTGTCTACAGCCCGACAGACAGAAGGCAGCCAATGACAATTAACCTTATAATCAGAGATATCCTATAGCATCTGAAATTCCTGTCTTCATGCACATCTACATATCATGTGTAGTCACTGTTCCAAATTTGAATAAAATCCATCCAAAAGTGTACGAGTTGTACACACAAGATGTCTACAGATGGAGTATACCATCAAATGAAACAACTTTCTGCAGACTAAAAGAAGTACACTGTACAATTGACAAGCGATCAGTAACTTTTATGTTAAAATATACACTTATGTCCTCACAATTTTTGCTCCTGTGAGTATCACATTACTTTCCCTCCAAGAATATACTTTTTGTGTCATAAAAAATTTAAATGATAGGAACTTAATATCCCTATTTGCGAGGGTTCACTGCTTTATCACCATCTAGAGATCGTTTTCAATATCTGGTAGTCTCAGACAGGTGAAATTTCATCTCCATGGTTTGATTGAATTGTGATAACATCTTGAAAGATTTTACCTTGAGACAATGTGCAATACCTATGTTTCCATTATTACTGCCAGCCGCCCAACTGCAACCAGAGATTGCTGGATCCATGCCCCCCTCTGTCTCGTTACCTTGCTTATCACAGGTCTCATTTTGGAATTACTGTAGTCAATAACAATACGCTATCAACGTGACCTAGATACTCCACCTAGTTACCTACAATTGCTTCAAGACACACCTTCAGGTCCAGATATATATGTGCATGACGTTTTATTAAAGTAAGTAAAATGGTAAACCCCGGACATAACTTTATAAAGATATGTCACTGTGACCCAGATACCTGACCTAGTGACCTATTTTGTAACATGACACAACCTTATGCCAAGATGCACCTGTATGTAAAGTTTCATTACTCTAAAATGAAGGACATGGGAATTACAGCCTGGGCACGAATAGCAGATGCACAGATGCATAATACTTGACCTAGTGACCTACTTTTGTTACATGACAAACCTATGGGCCAAGATGTGTGTATAGTTTCATGAAACTAACTAAACGAGTAAGGGAATTACAGTCCTGACATGATTTTACCAGGATATACCACTGTAACCCAGATATTTGATCTAGTGACCCACTTTGTTGCATAACAGCCTTATGTACAGATGCACCTGTGTGCTAAATTCATTAATCTGAGCTGAAAACATGTGCATTATAGCCTGGACACGAAAGATTGTATTTCAGTCTTAGATACAGGCCTGACCATGACCCAGATACTTGACCTAGAGACCTACTTTTGTTCCATGACACGCGTTTGGGTCAAGATATGTGTGTGTATGATGTCTCATGAAGTTAACTTACTGAGCAAAGGAATTTAAGTCCAGATATGATTTTACCAGGATTCAACAGTGCCCCAGATATTTGACCTAGTAACCTAATTCTACTTCATGACACACCTTTGGGTCAAGATACATGCATGTGTTTCATGAAACTATGTTAAAGACTGAAGGAGTCACACCCCATACATGATTTTACAAAGTTATATCACTGTGCACCAGATACTTGACCTAGTGACCTACCTTTAAGCATGACAGACTCTTGTGTCCAGATACATAGGTGTGTAAAGTTTCAAGATTCTGCTTCAAAGGACAACAGAATTACAGCTCGGACATGAAGTGTAATGCAGTTTTACATGATTGTATCACCATGACATAGACACTTGACTTAATGACCTAGTTTGTTCGATGACACATCTTTAGGTCAAGATATATGTGTGTGTGAAGTTTTCATAAAACTAAGGTAAATAATAAAGGAATGTGAGCCTGGACATGATTCTACAAGGATATACCACTGTGACCCAAATACTTGACCAAGTTACATACTTTTAAACCATGACACACCCTGATGTCTAGGTGCACCTGTGTGTAAAATTTCATTAATCTAAGTTGAAGGACAACAGAATTACAGCCTGCACATGAAGCGTAATATACTTTTACAGCATTGTATCACCCTCCATGACCTGGATAATTGACGTAGTGACCTATTTTTGTTTCATGACACAATTTTAGGTCAAGTTATGTGTTTGTAAAGTTTCTCTAAAATAAGTTAAATGGTACATTATAAAGGAATAATAGCCCAGACACGATTTTATAAAGATGTCACTGTGACCCAGATATCTGACATAGTGACCTACTTTGTTACATGACACACCCTTATTCCAAGATGCACCTGCGTGTAAAGTTTCAATAATCTAAAATGAAGGACAAGCGAATTACAGTCCAGACATGACTAGTGGACGGACACACACATAATACATCACCTAGTGACTTACTTTTGTTTTATGCCAAACCTTTGGGTCAAGATGTGTGGGTATGAAGTTCCATGAAACTAAGTACATGACACACCCTTATGTCCAGATGTACCTGTGTGTAAAGTTTTAATAATCTTAGATGAAGGGCAATCGAATTATAGCCCGGAGATGAATAGTGGACGGACACAGAGACATAAAAAGTGATTACTATATGCCCCTCCTCCTGTAGGAAGGGGGGAGGGGGGCATAACTATTCCACAGAGGGAGCATTTTATGTGTATGACATTGCAATACATCACCTACACATAGACATCCTAAACCAGAGAAAGGATACAAAATCTCTAATGGGTCCAAATATTTCATCCACCTTGCCAATCTGTTGTTTGTTTTCTAAGTAGAGTGGAGCATTGAAGTAAGGGATTTTTTCATTAGTGCACTTGCAGACCAGGTCATCTTCACATGGCTGTAGATATTCACCGAGTTCTGCAAAACAGTAACATGGGTTATCAGGACACAAAAGTTTAAAAGTGGAATATATGGGAGATATGTTTGTGTTGTTATGATGAGGTGTGACTGCAAACAAAGACGTACTGCATTTGACACTTTTACACCTGTCTTGCACACCATAACATTCCTGGTCCCATATTACAAATCCAGACTATGAGTGGAATTTACATCATACTGTTTGCAATTTACAAATCAAGTCAAGTACTGAAATTTGCATTTATGTTTTTAATGATAAACTCTACAAAAGTTTGATTGTTCTGAACAAAAGAAATTGCTGAGATTTTTACCATCGACCTGGCTATTTAGAGAGACAACACAGCAATGCAGCTTGTGTGATACAGATAAAATGACCGATCTTGCTGTCCCTGACTGCTACTCTTGCAAGTGGACATATTTTGGGGATAAACAAATTGGGCTGACCTAACTGGCTGGTCATCTTCAACAGGAAGTGGTGTGCCATGAAAATTGGACCCCAAACACCTCCCATTGGCAATGGCAGTGCTTCATTATCCGTAAAAGACCAAGCCAGCAGGACATAACATGGCAACAGCAACACTACACTGACTCCACACACAGGACATATACTACACATGTATATACACTGTAAAACATGGTAACTGTATCACTCCAAAAGAGGCAATCAACAGCAGTTCACATCTACTTCACTAGCTTCATAATGGTAACAACAGTGCTCTGGCTATAATATATGGTAAACTAGGCACCCAAGAGCAACTGTATGAATTTTCATCACATAGTTTCTGTTAGCATCGTTTGTCTCATTACTAATGTAAATCAGTACCATGGAAAATGTTCCACAATTCCTATAACTGTGATATATGCAGTTAGAAAATGGCAAGTGTGAAACAGCATCATAGACTCCTCTGCTGGGCCTGACACTTTATAATAAGGACTCCAAAAAGACCAAGTGCCAACTCCGTTAAGACAGTACTGTGTACATACTGTGTTAGAAGTATGGTCCTTCCTGCACTTACAGACAAAAAACCAGAAAAGATGATTTGCTGCAAAGCAAATCAGTGTGTGTGTGTCTTCAAAGCATATTGGTATGGCAATGTACAACTAGTCCATAACACACGATGAGAAATTGGAATGACATCTCTATCTATTATAGCTTTGAAGTTATTTAAGATTTGAAATTTCTAATGGTGCTACTAAGCATAATTTAAATTGCTACAACTTTTGTTTTTAATTCATAAGGTGCGCAATGGTCAACAACCCCCTAGTAGAAGTTCAAATGACATCTATTATAGTGTTGAAGATATTAAAGATTGAAAATTTTGAATACTGCTTATTAGCATAATATTTAAATTGCTATGACTTTTGTTTAAATTCATTACATGTGCAATGGTCTATAACCCCCTAGAAGTTTAAATGACATCTCTATCTATAATAGTTTTGAAGATATTCAAGTTTTAAAATTTCAAATGCTGCTAATTAGAATAATTTAAATTGCCAGAGCTTTTGTTTTAGATCCATTACATGTGCAATGGTCAATAACCCCCTAGTAGAAGTTGAAATGACATCTCTATCTATAATAATTTTGAAGATATTTAAGATTTAAAGTTTCAAATGCTGCTAATCAGCATGATTTAAATTGCTACAACTTTTGTTTTAAATTCATTAGATGCACGATGGTTAATAACCTTATGGTAGAAATTGGAATGACATCTGTACCTATTATACTTTTGAAGATGTTCCAAGATTTAAAATTTCAAATGCCCTTAATTTTCATAATTTTAAACATCTTCACTCCTCTGCATAAAACAGTCCAACTTCTTGTCTGGATGTACAATCATGCCAAGTTTGGAGTTTCTATGTATAATAGTGTCGGACAAATTCACTGGTGGAGAGAGAGAGAGAGAGAGAGAGAGAGAGAGAGAGAGAGAGAGAGAGAGAGAGAGAGAGAGAGAGAGAGAGAGAGAGAGAGAGAGAGAGAGAGAGAGAGAGGAGAGAGAGAGAGAGAGAGAGAGAGAGAGAGAGAGAAGAGAGAGAGAGAGAGAGAGAGAGAGAGAGAGAGAGAGAGAGAGAGAGAGAGAGAGAGAAGAGAGAGAGAGAGAGAGAGAGAGAGAGAGAGAGAGAGAAGGGTGTGTTCACACATGCTTTAATTAGAGAATAAGTGTATCATTTGCTGTGATTCTCCACTGAACAGGTTTTATATCAGACTGACTTTCCCCTATGTACAATGACATTTGGGATTTACTTGACAACATTCATCAACAAGTATCAACAGATAAATTTTGAGAAATATTTCTCGATCCTGAAATACAAAGAGCTCCAGTTACCATCTGGTAATTACACCCAAGATAACTTTCATACATATTTCTCCTAAACCTGTTTTTCCCCCGAGATTGATTGCAAACATTTTCCTTTTTCAGTCAGGTCAGTGTCATCCTGTCACCAGTATACAAGTGCCGTGCTTAAAGGTAAGGCCTCATTGTTCCATGGTAAGACAATAATGCACTTGCCTACTACTGTCTCTGGTGGGCCAAAATCCTGCTGACGATAGCCACCACCTCGTCCACCGCCTGAAAAGTTTACAACATAAATCACTGTGGTATCCATTGAAGCTGATACTAGAATAAATTTAGTACCTTCTCATGTTGCCATTCAAACTTAAATTACTATAAAATAGATGTACTGCTAATTTCAAGGCTTAAAAATTGTTAACCCTTTCTTCCTTGAGTTTAGACCAACTCATCAGCTTTCCTTGGCATTTGGTCAGTGCTAGGCACCCAGCCCATGCCAACGAAAGCTGATGACCAAGGGCATGTTGTGTTGATAGGTCTCATTTTCCAAATTGTTTTTCAGTACTTTTAGTCCAAATCCATGAAGAAAATGATGTTAGACCACAGTTCCACTAGACAGTTTTGGCCATTTTAAGGGGGAAAGGTTTGATAATGAAATCTTAGATTCGCTTACTTAGTAGTACACATTTACAATATAATCACATGAATGCAAATGTGAAATATATTAAAAACAAACCAAAAAACAAACAAACAAATCTTTAATTCACACATCATTGCAAGAAAAAGTACTGGTGACATCCACAAAAGATATATAGCTAAATCATGCAATTTGATTTTTCCCCCAGGTGTTTGCTCTGAAGCTAGTTAAAAATTCACCATAAACGGCAATACTTATTGACCAACATGCAACCTGTAATAATAAGAATAGTTTTATTGAACCTCCGGTGACGGAGAAAATAAGAGAAAATACATAGGTACACAATTGAAAATACAGTAAAAATGCCCAGGATAGCTGATGATTATACAAAAACTAAGAACACATGGTGGATCAACCCAAAAAGTGGGATAAAAACAATGGGCATATAGATTTAAAAAGCTTTGGTTAACATGGCAACTAGGTTGTGCTCCATGGATCCCCGCTTCTGGTATCCGGGCGAGTGAACAAGGTACCGTAACGTTGATACATGTATTCTTTCTGTTGACAGAAAAGTTAGGCAAATGTACCTATATCATACCTGTGATTGCCATGTACGAAAACACTAGCATCTTAATGATGCCTTTAACCTACCTCTTCCACCACGACCACCTCCGAATCCTGATAAATGGAGAGAGAAAAAATGTTCATTGATTAACATGTTTACTTTGAGTACATGGAGATTTTCTATTTAAGCCGCAAACTGGGGTCATGGTAATATGCCGGAACGGAACGCCGTTCCGGCAAATATATGCCGGAACGGGTGCTCCTGTGTCCTTTGCGCTTTTTCTTCCCTTCTTTGGTCCTCTCAAACCTTCCTTACACTAACATCCTTCTTTTCTGAAAATATGGTCAGCTTTAAATATGTATTGAATAAAATCTACCAGGTTAACCACATATCGCTCGATCGTAAGATCGAGAGGTCCGCCATTTTGGATGTTGATTGACATCCAAATCTGTAGGTTGAGTTAATTTTACGGTTCAAGTTTGACATATCACATGAACAAATTTTTTTTGTAAGTTATTGTTATTAAATATAATGGAGGGATAAACAGACACATGTAGCCCAACCATTTTTGTGAATACGAACTACTTTTGTAGTTTCTTGTGTGCTGAACCCCTGGCTGCCCAGTGCCCAACGAGGTTTGCCAATATGACCGACCTCCCGTTCCGGCGATTGAGTGATATGCATTTACCTTGTATATGTCTTTTATTATATACTTCAAGTACTCTACATTATCAGACAAGAAAGACAAAAGTGTGAGATAGGTCTTGGAGGGCGAAATAAGCTCCAATAAAGTGCAAGGGACAAGTGGGGGCCCGTTCTGGCGTATAATATGCTGGAACTGCCGGAACGAGTGGTTCCGGGCGGTTCCGTTCCGCATATTACCATTACCCCGCAAACTGTTTAAGGTGCCAGGATGGTTTGGTCTATGACAGCTATGGCCAAAAAATCACAAAATGGGTTTGTTCTTTATCTGAAAGATAACACCTGAAGTATGTGGTCACCAAATGTTGTTTCAAAACAATATTCATATGAGAAAATCAATGAAAAATTATGGCAAGTTTCAGCAGCCCACTGCACGTGTACCTTCAGATTACTTTGGTATGATAATTTTCACCGGTCAGTGCTAGGCACCCAACCTATGCCCAAGCATTGGCGACCTGCTTGAATGGATGTACATATTGTGCAGAGAGGGGCGTGCCAAATACACTGATGCAACTTAAACAGCTATTTCTGTTCACTATTAGTGGTTGACTGACATTATTGGGGATCTAGAGGCAATCGGTACAATGTGATTTATCTAAATGGAGCCTAAACTACGGGATGGCGGTTGGAAAACTTGACAAGGCTCCATCGCCCCGACTTCATAGGTTGTCAAAACTTAATAGCATTAAACACCTTGCGACACAATGGGCATTGTTATGGTATTTGCTCATGAAGTCAATGTTTTCCAAACCACTGTGAGCCATCCACTTGATAATGTTCACGGAGGCATATCTACAATTTCAGCCATTTTGGCTAACATCACATCCCATGCATATACTGCCTGTCCAAGATCAAATGATCTCAGTATTCAACTTGTATTCATGCAGGAAAACATACAACCAGCCCTTAACACAAGACAGTGATAGTCAGTCCTATGTCACAAGGATCAGACTCAGGCTGGAACTCGCGCTCAGAAGTACACCCCGCCGGTACGGCTGTGCCCTCATTCTCACTCTACGAAGAGTTCCAGGCCTCGCCCTCAGCCTGCCTATCCACGGTCTAAAAAAATTCAGTGCTGTCTAACACATAGGCCTGGCCATCAATTGTTCACTCTTATCGTTTTTTTTTTTTTCGCCTATCCTCATTCTTCATGGCCAACAAACTCTCCTTTTTATTCCCTGTTGATCTTTTTTGGCATGCAGATTTTTCCTGTTCATTTATTACTCCACCTGATCTTGTTCACAGGTTGTACTTGCTATAGGCTTTCCCAAACACTGTGTGGCCAGATACTGAACTGCGAAAGTTGATCAGGACATCTTGTTCTTAGATCCTATGTGATGACAACTGAGTGAGTGAGTACATGAGATAATCCTGCTACCCAAGTAAATATTGCAAAACAAACTGTCAAACCACATGTGGATCAACTAGCCAGCAGCCATACTGACACAAGATATTGTTAGGGTGAAGGTCAGGTGACCACGTAATCACCTTATGTTCTCCCTTTGATCCTGGGTAGTGCATGCAAACATCAAACATGAACCAACAATGTGGCTGACTTTACATAATTTGAGATGAAAATTTGATTTTTATACAACAAAAAATGTATCTTTGCAAGAGTACATCAAAGTTGAAGGCTTTCCCAAACACTGTGTGGCCAGATACTGAACTGCGAAAGTTGACCAGGACATCTTGTTCTTAGATCCTATGTGATGACAACTGAGTGAGTGAGTACATGAGATAATCCTGCTACCCAAGTAAATATTGCAAAACAAACTGTCAAACCACATGTGGATCAACTAGCCAGCAGCCATACTGACACAAGATATTGTTAGGGTGAAAGTCAGGTGACCACGTAATCACCTTATGTTCTCCCTTTGATCCTGGGTAGTGCATGCAAACATCAAACATGAACCAACAATGTGGCTGACTTTACATAATTTGAGATGAAAATTTGATTTTTATACAACAAAAAATGTATCTTTGCAGGAGTACATCAAAGTTGTAGGTTTTATTTACTCCAGTCAAACTTAAAAGTTTGATCAGAGGGAATCAGCAAATTTCACAAGATGGCCTATGCTGCGTAAAAATAAGACCTTTAAAAGTGATTTTCTCCGAAGTCAATTTTCACAAGATCATATTTTAAAATGACTTCAACTGAAAATGGAGATATGCATCATCTCAAAATAAATGGATTATGCAAGATAATCATCAAACTTAGGTAACTTTTTTATTTGGCCTTTCAGCTCTTCTATCCATGACTTTTGGAGCTCAAAAAAAGGAGAAACTGTATACCATGATGGTATCAACTTCGAAATTCTATGAAATTTTATAAATCAATTTTATCCCTGCACAAAAATTCGTTTCCTGCAGAGTGATCTATATTTTCGTTTTAGATAGTTTGCAGATCTTAAAATTGAGTATGTTGCAAACCTGCTGAAATAAACTTGTGAATCTTTTCCTCACACACAAAACAGTGTAAAACTTCAAATGAATTCAATATTGTGTGACAACAAATCAAGACATCCATACGTTTACGAAAACATATCCTGGTAATACCTGTGTATGGTTGAAGAACTAATGTTAATTTTAACACCTCAGCTGCAATGCTGACCAACTTATTGGTGTTCCTTTAACAATGCATCCAATGGGAATACACACCTGTAGCCTGCAAGAATTTTGTGTACATATACTTGGTTGTGTATTAAACCAAATCCACAGACTTCTTAACTATGATCTCAACTGTTATATGTTCATACATGTCACTATTGTACTAAATACTTTTGAAGGCATGAAACCAAATTCAGCAGCAGAGAGAAGCGAAATTCACACATACCATCCAAGGTTTTACAGTTTATGTAAACAGAGATCACCCAGACAAGTATGAAACAGAATGTTGTATGCAGAATTGTTCTGTTGTAACACTGGCAATTGTCTGGTTACACTGTTTAGCAACCATAGGTAAGAATATGTTGTAATTGTATTCACATTCTAGCTGTTATTGAGTATTTTTTTCAGATGTTATGTCAATACTTCAATACAGTACTACTTTTACGTGGCTTGCATGATAGCAGTCAGGCATGTCCTTAAGGTGCAAAATTGGTAGCCAGTGTGCAGTGAGACTGGCAACTTTGGATCAACATTACCCATTTATTTTTTTCACAAGTAACCCAACATATTTTATGATTACTACACACCCACAGATTTGTATCAATGTTTTTTTTTTTTTTTGGTGGGATTGGAAGCTTTTTGAGATTTTATAACATTCTTCCTGACTTGGTAGCATTTTCACATTTTTCGTGCCGAGTCACACAAAGTTATTATTTTTTTTTTTCAAACTGAAATCAGAGAAATCATATATATATATACACATGTCCAGGATCAAATCCAATGGTAAGTCCTGAAATAGCATAAATAAAAAAGTTGGTCTTGACAGGTTCTTGGTTGTTTATTTTCTTTCTTGAAATTGCTCCAAAAGTCACGGGAGGGGTTGTCAAAAAATAAATTACTTGGAACCGCTCCTGGATATGATTTTTTTTCTTTTGAAATATATTGATTTTAATGTGACAGGGCAATTTGTATGTTTGCGAGGCGAGATACAAATTGCAGAGGCTGAGCAAAAAAACAGTTCTGAGAAAATTGCGTTGAAAGAAAATGTTGTCAATTCTTCAGCATTTATGGCTGTAATATGACACATACTTACTTCTTCGGTCCTTTTTTTTTTTTTTTTTGTGCGAAATAAACTGGTAGTTTTAGCTCTGTCATGTTGTCATTCAAAAAAAGTAAATGTTGTGACTTAAAACTTTTTTTTTTCTTACTTGGGAACATCAAACATAGCCACACTTGGCTTGTTTGAATGTGGATTCACATGTGGCTTTCTGTATTTGGGGCCTAGTAAGTGGATTGTGCTAATTTGTTTTTACATAAATAGAGAATATCAAGGTAGTCAGAACAACGGTACCATAGTGATTAGTCTGACCTGGCCCATTCTTGGCTAATGGTTTCCTATTCCCTATGACTGACCCTTGTCAGTGCCTCACCTGGTTTCCAGGGGTCATGGACTAATGACTGCAAACAATGACATGGTACATTATCATGCCCATGCAAAACAAACCCATGTGGTAGGCACTGCTGAAACTCTCCAGTGTAAACAAAAGGTTTGAGCTCAATTTTCTCATATAAATTTTAGTTCACACATCTGAGTTTTTGGAAGCATGTAGTTTAACTATCAAACTATCCAAAAATATTAAACAATGATTAGAGGTTACCCAAAGGTGCTGGTTTGAGATCCTCCAACTTAATAAAAAATTTGCCCTTCAAACAATGTGCCCTATTATATGCTTGCATGTATTGATCAAATAAAATGATTCTCGATTCCTGACTGCAGCTTGAACTAAAATTCTGCTGTTAATGCCCATCACATGTCAACATGCATGTACACACCTCATACAATATGCACATAACGAACCAACACTACCACAAGGTTGGGAAATACTGAAAGCAATTTTAAAGAGACTAATGCTCATTATGTCAATGCAGTTCATGATACACTATTCAGGCACTCAGTGTCACACAAACTGTCCTGAGGGCCATACTAATTTAGCAAAACTTTAATATTTCTTTAATGTGTGCAAAGTGTCTGACTGCACTGCCCACAAGATTCCACATAAATCCATTTCATGCGATACAGTTTAATAGTTTGTACCTCCACCGCGTCCACCTCCTCTCCCTCTTCCTCTAAAACTCATTTCAAGCGATGCTTGGACAGATTTTCTACAAATAGAAAAAATATAATTTTGATACGAAAGATTCAGCATTTTTCAGTCATAGTTTATGAATTGTTAATATATATTATACTGCATGATAAACCCACTGCCACTGGTACTGCGCAAACATAAAGAACTAACAGCCCAGCTTTATGTGAAGTTGACAAAAGTTCACTTGAACCAGCATCACCACCAGTTCTATTGAAGTCATCTCACTCATACATACACTAACATATTACCTGTGTCTTGGCAGCTTTTCAAGAAGCAAGGACTAGTTTTGTTGCAAAGGATACTTTAAACTTGAAAAGAGAGCAGGGCAACTGAAGAAATGGAAGTTCAGAGCTACATTTCTAGAACATAAATGAAAAAACAATGTTGTTGATGTGCTCTATTTTTCTGCCTTTTTGTGCACTTTTGAAACTCTGAAAACAGGATTGAAACAGGATTTTCCCCAAAGAAAAAAATACTTTGAGTGAATGAATACATAGACAATATCACTGAAATTCAAACTAAAAAAAAAAATAATACAAAATAAATAAATAAATAAATAAAAGCTTTCAAATTCATACGAATATGTGTTCTGTTAACATATATTATGTTTTCTCATTATTTTTTCTCTCCAGATTTTTTTTGTCAAATATACAACTTTAACAATGAGATGTTTGGGAATAATGAATGGGTACATGTATACCTTGCATGATGGGAACAATAAATACAGTGGTCCCTCTCTTGTGAGGCCACCCCAAATACACTAGAAATGTCACCTTATAAGATAAGGGTGGCCTCTCACCAGCGGGGAAATATAATGCAAAGGTTACACTTGTTGCATCTTCAAGTGGGCCTTTCAAGAGTGGGTGGCCTCTCGTTGGGGGGGGGGGGGGGGGGGGGGGACGGGACTTTAAAGAGGGGGACCACTGTACACAAAAAAGTATGCATTTTAAATGCTGGGAAAGTGTGTTGAATGGCTATAAAATATGCTAAAATTCACGACCCTCCGGTGGCTCCACTCCCTGGACCACTACAAGGACTCTGCACTGGGATCCAGGTGGGAGTTTGCAGTCCCCACACCATCGGCTCACTTTGAGTTGCAGTAACCCCCAATCAAATTCTATGGATCCGCAATGGACTCACAATTCTGTATTACTTACAAGATTGCAGTTTTTTATACTTGTCAGATTCACCGCTGGCATGACAAAACAACAGGCCCACGGGCCTAGTGCTCTGCTGGCACCACAGCTATATTGCAACTCTTCATTTCAAAGTTGCAAGTCCTCAAGCGGCTTCTGAACATACATGTATAAAGCTTATGTACATTTAGTATACAAACTGTCCACCAGATAGCACTTCGCGCCATGTGTAATCATAGCTTATTTGTGCAATTCCTATGATGGATATTGTTGCATGCGCCAAGACAACAATGAGTGAGTTCTTAACTTTATATCCTCAGTGACTTTGGGAAAGATCAAGGTCACCCACATTATGTAATAAATGAGGCCTGGTGCTGTGCTGACATTGCCATTGATGTCCAACCTACACCCTGCCATTACAAAATCACCCCTTTCAACTTTACAGGTATGATGACCTCACAAAAATGTCAAGGTCACTGACATTAACTAAAATTCTATCTTTTGACATTGTCTATATACCCTACAAATTTGGCAAGTCTAATCCAATTATTTTCAAGATATACAATTTTATAACACATTTTGGCTGATAATTTATGTCAAATTATAGGTGACACCACCAGCATCAAACTTAGACTTTAACCTCCCTCACAAACCAACCAAATTTGGTGAAGATCTGCCAAAAATTAAAGATGCTAACGTGTTCACAAGATGTCCACATCTTGACCCCTATATTACATAATATAGGTGGCTCCACCAATATCAAAAGGGGCCTAGATTTTCATACAGCCTATAAGTCCTGAAAGTTATATTGGGATAACTTGAAAACTGTGGACGGCATGGCGCTAAGGAGCAAAAGTTTACGGACGGAAGGACAGACATGAGCGGTTGCATAAGCTTTGCGTACTTTGGTCAGCAGAGCTAAAAATGACATTATATTCACGGGTTCAGACATTACTCTTTGAGTAAGGTTTGCAACAAAACCTTGGGAAAAAAAGCTTCAAAATTTTATCATACAAATACCCTGAGAACCTTGTTTCTTATCAAATATGATAGTTCTCAATTTATTGACTTTTAAGCTTTTAACTTTGACATTTTTTTCAGCTTTAAAACCCCCGAGTGTCATTTAAAATTGCAGCACATGTATTACCTAGAATCTGAAGCAAAAAAAGTTCCCTGAGTTATGCTCTTTTCTTCTCATCACTATTGGTTATACTGAGATCCCTCCATCCACTTTCGAGCCAGGCATTCTCAAAATTATGAAGTCTTGTAAAATATGATTCTGAGTATTCACATCCAAAGAGAACTACATATATTTTTTCTCACTATTCTCTCACTAGCCAGTTTTTCACCTCATTAAAGAGGGTAATTATATTTTAATAACTTTACCCAAGTCACAGCTTTCATCAAGTACTAACAGTTTCTGACCCAACAATCTAGCACAATAATGGCCCCGGGTAAGGCGCAGCATGGAACCCTTGGTTATGGGGGTTCTGGCATAAATAAATCAGAGTGGGTATGCCTATGCCACAACGGGGCATCCCTTGTCCTTCTCGCTTTTCCTGTGCATATATGTATATATATATATATATATATATATATATATATATATATATATATATATATATATATATATATATATATATATATATATATATATATATATATATATATATATATATATATATATAGCAATTCTACATGGCTAAACATACATGACTTGGTTGCTGGAATGAGAGGTTCCTTGGTACGATGTCGACTCTTTTGGATATTGATTCCGAACTGCCAACTAGCAGATCCAGTGGACAGACAGAAGACTGAATTACATAGGATAGTTTCACATAAAGCATTCACAATGCTCACAACTTCCCTTTTAACAGGATCATGTTTTTTCAAAATTCAAGCAATTGTCTTGTCAAACAGGTGCCCTGTTCCCCACGAATTAACATTCAATATGGCAAACCTCACATTTAAAACCATCAATCAACATGTGTTTAACATTATAATCTCTTTTAATATATATTTCTAGTCAACCCAGGTACAAGAAAGACAAAAGTGCCGGGCAGGTCTTGGAGAGTCTGGGCTAACGCTAGGAATTTTTACCCCTTAGCCAATTTGGCTGAAACTACAATTTTTTTTTAGCCAAATGGAATCTTCTTTAGCCACATTTTAGTCCAATAAATCTGACACATATAAAGTCAAAACGCTCCCCGCCCGCCCTCCTAAAAAGACCTTAAAAATATTTTGTCAAACACACAACCACACATACATTGTTATTAAAATAAGTAAACTTTCTTTTCTTTTCTCCATTTACATTTTTTTTTCTAAAATAAAGTTTTAAGTTAAGAAATTTGGACATATGATAAGGTTAGTGACCAAGACATGTCAGAACTTATTTATATTATGATTTTAATTTATAATCCTAGTTTTGAAAAAAATGCACTTTTTGAGCCAATTTTATGAAAATTTGTTCAGATAATGGATATGATATTTTAATTATCATCAGTAATTAAATCAAAAGAAAGATATTTAAATCACTGCTGGTATATTTATCATAGCTAAATTTAGAGATAAAATATTAAAAGGAAACATTAATTTTCAAGATAATTTTTAATAATTTTCTTTTGGAAGAAACATAGCAGCTCATTCCAGAATAGTTTTTTCTTTTCTATTTCTTTCCTTTTCTTTTTTTTTTTTTTTTTTAAATAACTGGAGTTGACAGTGGTATATAATGCTTGTAGTAAAGAGTTATTAAAATATGAACAAAGTTAAAACATTAGATATAAAAAAGTAAGAAAATATGTGTATATTGCATTATGTTCACCTTGACAAAAGACAAAATACTGTGTAGGTGTACTAAAGTATCAAACAGGCCTGTCAATGGGTAGGCCTAATATCTATTGAGAATCTGCAAATATTATACAGTTTTTAAAATCTTGGCTGCTTGAATCAATATTATTACTTCCTTTAAGTCAATGTTAACAGAAATAAACTTCAAGTATCAGACTTCTGATTAAAAAAAAAACAAAACAAACAAATGCTTGTTAATTAAAAAAAAAATCTATAAAAGATAGAAATACATGTACCAAATTTGCTGCCCATATCTGAAGGAACACAAGCCTTTTTCATTTTCGTCAATAGATGGCAAGACTACTACACATATGCCAGTGTCAAGGTCAATCAAAAAGAGCACGGCACCCGCGAATTTTTCACTTGACTTGTTTATTTCAATGAATTTCTTCACTACAAGGCATTTATGAATCATGACAACTCTGTCTATGGTCATTAGTGGATAGATACAATGTTTTGACAAGGAATCCTATAATATGAAGACCTAAACTGGGAGCTGGAAGTCATAACATGACCTTGATCAAGTATGTATTTTGGACAGCTTGTTTATGCGTGCCGAGTCAAAAAGCCATTTTGAGATTGACAGAGAAGAACATTGATTCATTTATGCCTGAAAGCCCTGAGCAAAGCAAATAGACGTAATATTATATCTCTCTGAATGTATTTTTATTCTCTGAAGTCCACTTTGAAGTTGAATAAAGTTTTCTTTCTGTTATTTCGAAAATGCACGTCCCTTTTTTTACCAGAATATCCCAGAACAAAACCTGTCCTGGAAAATTTTATCTTCGCCAAACTTATTCGAATTTTCTTTCGCCAGTGGCGAATGGCTGGCGCGAGCCCAGAGAGTCTAAATAGCCAAAGAAAAGCACAACGGGAAAAGGGGAGCCCCATTCTGACACATAATTCCCTGAAGCTGTGGTTTCATTCTGCCTTTTACCCTGAGCCCACAATACTCGGTCACCTGTAAACGCACATCTGGTGAAGCTTTGATTTCAAATGGTATGGTTATCTAAACCTCTCCATGAATGGTTAAATCTATCCACCACTAGATAGCCTGATTTCCTGCTGACCAACAAACACTTTTTGGTAAAAACTTTGGCACTGAAGTAAATATGTGTAATACAGTGAAACTATTTGGTGTTATGAAAGTTTGGCATTGCTTTGTCCAGACATTTAGCCAATTTGAAGGCTTCAGTTGGTAGCTGATACCTTAAACAAGGGGGTCATTATCTTGGCTTGCCTTAACGGTTACCATACAGCAAGCTGGAGTGATGGTTAACCTGTTAAAATTTGCAGCGCCACTTTCAGAAATTATACAATTATGGACTTTTCAGTGGATAGACATGCTGTGATATCGTCTGGAAAAACCAATGTCGACCTCGGCTTCACATCAATCGACATTGGTTTTTCCAGTCAATATCACACCATGTCTATCCACTGAAAAGTCCATAATTATTTCATTAAATAATAAGAAGAGGATTTCCCATATTTACTGTTAAATATTGATGAATTCTTAAAGTGATTACAATGAACAAATACAGACAAGCTGTGGATATCGACAACAAAAACTAATGTCGACCACCCACCCCCACCCCCCTCTACTTTTTTGCTTGGACAGTTGTATGTGGCGGTGATGCATGTGCATCCACAAAGTTAATGTCAAATGGCCAGCAGACATCATGTAATAGCAAAGCATCACGACAGGAATTATCCAATCATAAACTGCTTATTCTTAGATTATTCAATAAGTACATGAATTAATCATGCGCCAATGATTTTGCATGATCATGAAAAATGGACACAATTCACCAAATTCATAATCATGATAATGTGAAATGGAATTTTCAAAATGACTGGTATTCTACATTCAGATATAAAAAGATCGTCCATGTGCACTTGAAGTTCACAAAAGCAATGCCAGAGTGCAGGTTGTTACATATGTGGGAAAACTGCTACGGGGTTGGAATTTTCAAATATCCATCGTTTGTGGGGACTCTATTTTCAGATATTGGTCAGGAAACTTGGCTCATCTTTCATGCATGTTTTTAACTCATGAATTGTTTAAAACAGACAGATGAACCATCCTATAACCTCATACAGTCACCCGCATTAATAATCATGCTATGGTTAAGTGTGACCTCTTTCCTCTGTGGGTACCCAAGAGTAACTGCATACATGGTTCATACACCTGTCTGGCCACAAATTTCAAGACTTTTTCAAGACTTTTCCAGACTGATTTGGCCAAAATTCCAAACTAACTTTGAGTAACATCAGGGCCAACACGTAACAAAAATAACAGGAATCATTTAACTAAACTTCCACATTTCTGTCCCAAATGAATTAAAATGCCCAAAGCTGTACAAAATATGATTTTCCAAACTTTTCAAGACACAAGGGTGAAATTCAAGACTTTTCAAGGCCTTGAAGGCCATGACATGAAATTCCAAACTTCTCAAAACTTTTCAAGGCTTGTATGAACCCTGTGCATACTACAACTCCATTCATAACACATGGGCCGAAGCACCACCACTGTAAAATACATGATGCAAATCATTCATCAGATGTAGGATAACCGACCAGTCTATAATCTCAGCTCACTCTACATAAAAACTCTGTTTTTCTCAGCGTACTGCCTGGTTAATCCTGGCATTGGCATTACACAAATATATAACAGTATAGTTGTGGCAACTTGTTTTCAGATCTGCTTTAGACTTTTTTTTATACGCAGCATAGTCCAGTTCATATGCCTTGAAGTTTTTCCACAATTGTTACCGATTGTGCATCCTTCCAGGCAACTTTAAACCACTTCGCCCGCCACAACTCAACTGGCTTCACCAGTAGATTTGGCAATGCCATATAAACATGTTAAGTCACTCATCAACACTTGTTAGTGCAGCTGTAATTGTAAACTGCAGGCATGTGTTGGCCTCTGCATACATGACCTTTTTACAATAATCACTATGTAAAATAAATGATGCAACGGCAATGGACAGTACTATAAACTTGTGTCATTTCATACCATGTGAGGACATACAAACCTCCCTAACTAAACGTGGTCAGAAAACCCAACCTCAAACACATGCTCCAAGCCCACCACGAGGCCACCGGAAGTTTGTTAATGAAACCACATGCACTTTGCGCGAGATCTCAATTCAAATAACAAATGAGCTATCCAAATTTCTATGTAACAACATATGTGATTGGTTAATTGGATTTATAGAGTACGGAGGCGCGAAGTCCTTTTTCTTTTAACTATCCTCATACAATCTGCAATTTGGCCACATTGCCAGTTTCTAGATAAACAATAATGTGTATTTTACGCCACTTTTATTAAGATATAACATAACATTGCAATGTGTAAGATGCTTATCATTTCAAGGGTTTAGATGATTGACCAATGAGCATAAGGCTTGTATACTATCCACTTTCACAAAGAAAGCTCTTCTGAATTGTGCAATTCTATATGCACCAAGTTTACTGTCGTTGTGAAGAAAAGATACTATATAATTCTATCGAGGTGCTGTGGTAGTGTGGTTATATTCTCACTCCTTGGACTACAACGGCGAATTTGACACAAATTGGGGTCACTTGCAAGGTCAGCTTTCATAGTCACGTGACTCATTTTAGGTAAAATGGCGGCTTCCGAAAATTTTCAACATGGACCCTAAAAATAATAAGTTTGATTACAGGTAACACGAGGTACTGCATCTGACTGAAAGCCACATGTTACAGAGCCCGTAGGTGCCATTTCTGGCCAGAGAAATGTCTACAAGATCGAGACGAGGTAGGGGTCGCCCGCCAAAAACTCCATTGTTAGGCCGATCTCACTTTCTGAAAAAGCCAAGACTGCATCAAGGATTGATTGCTTCAGAGGATGGAAGCTCTCGGTCAAGCACACCGGTTAACAGTAGCAGTGATAGCCCTGGTATGTATAGACCAAGTTACAAGCATGAATCCAGGTCAAGAGCACGCGAAGCTGCTCAGAAGAGTCGAAGCTTTATTCAACAGATGATGAATGATGATGACTATATTGAAGATGATAATCTGTCCACCTCCAGTGAATTTGAAGCTGAGATTGACGATCGCGACGGGAACGATTCAGATTTAACCTATGATGATGCAGAGTCTGTGTACAGTGAAGCTAGCTACAGTACTGTGGGCAGCACACCTGGCAAACGAAAATATCATTTCCATAGAAGACCCCGAACACCAGATATTCCTGAAGACAGGGAAGTTCCACCTCTTGTCTTACCAACCAGTGCCACAGACCTTATGATTGCTCCTGAGAACTTGATGCAAGCTGTTGGAATATATGAAGTGATAAGACATTTCAGAACAATATTGCGGATATCCCCTTTCAAATTTGAAGACTTCTGTGCTGCGCTGATAAGTGATGAGCAGTGCTGTTTACTTGCTGAACTTCATGCTGCTTTGCTGAAGGCTCTGTTACGAGAAGAAGATGGCAACAACACAGTGTTTGGTCCACATGATTTGAAAGACAGCATTAACATTTGTTTGTATTTCTTAGATGGAATGACATGGCCAGAATTAGTACGTGCATACCTTGACAGCGATAAATCAACAGAATATAGAAGTGCTTTACCAGCAATAGAAGGTCAGGACTTCTGTGAAATCAGTGTGAAGGAACGCTTACAGATTCTACAGACATTGACAGACCTGTTCCTAGGATCAAATGCTGTTAGAGAAGAAATAATGAATGAAGGGAATATACAGTATGATGATCACTGCAGATCATGTCACAGGTGAGATTCCAAAACTTGTATGGGGGGCTGGGGCCTGTAATACACGTGTGTCAAAAATGTATTGATAAGGAGGGAGAGATAGCAACAGTTGGTTTTATTAAAGCCAGTTGTGATCATGTTGATGTTGGGTGGTTTTGTCTAGCTGTTACACTGCAAAAGTGCACCCAGGTGTAAAAAAATGTATGACCCTACAAACTTACGAGGACCAATTTCTATTTCATGTAGAAACAAGGTTATTTGGTTTGCATGAAATATGTTCAAAAAGTGATGTAAGTTTACCTGTTAATGTGAACAGATGTATTGGATATTAGTATAACAGATAAACGACATGCACAGGTATTTTTTTGATCATTTTGTTTAACATACATTTTACAAACTAATTATTTTATCTATTACACATGGCATATCAATATGGTATTCATATATATTATTTGGTGCAATAAAATGTGATCACACCAGTTCATATAAATTTGGAGAACTAAGGCCACATAAAAAATATCCTGGTTTATTTTCAGTTGTTTTCCTAATAAGTGATGAGGGAGGGAGTTCCCCCTCCCCCTCCAAAGTACAGTTCTCTTGATTGGCACTAGATGTGCTGACCTCTACAGGCACGAATTGGAGCTTTGTCAGTGATTATATTCGCAAATACCGCACCAAAATTCATTTTATTTATGAAACAAATTTTGGTGCTGCACAAAATGTGGCCTAAGCTGTCATGTGTGTGCTTTCTGGACCTGATGGCAGGTTTACATAGGATTACCACTTCTGTTGTCGCTCTAGGCCTAGTCATATAAACCTAGTGAAAAAAAAATAGTTGAACAAAATCTGTTAAAAATAAGAAGTCATACAAGGGAGAATAGGGGGTTCTGTGCAAACATATTGGTATTTATGCTGCAAACAAGTACGTTTCTTTTCAGATTCAGTGAGACCAGTATATTTTCACTTGGGCTCAGGCTGTTAGTCAGGATTTGAAATCTGGGTGTCCAAAATGCTAAATTTGTTCAGATTTCACAATATCAGGGTGTACATTTTATATTCTTTCCATTTAAAAAAAAAACCAACATTTTTGTATGTCCAAATTTGAAACTGGGTGTCCAAAAAGACACGTGGATGCCTGTGCGGCTAAGACCACACTCTTTTTGACTTCTGCAAAAAAGCTAAACAGAATTGCATTATATGTTATCAGAATATAATGTTGCTAGCGCTAGGAATTTTTACCTTTTAGCCAATTTGGCTAAAACTGCAAAATTTCTTTTTTACCAAAGATCAGATAATAGGCCCACTTGGGGTGGGGGGGAAACAGACCTTCCCCAACAAAATAACATCACACAATTTTTTTTCAAGTTTTCTTGAAAACTTGATACAACTTGGACATATGGTCAGTGTCCAAGATATCTGCCAGAACTCAGTCTCATTAGATCAGTTATATATATGTAATGGTGCCTTTTACTATTTGTAGGGTTTTACACTGAAGTATGAACTTGCTATATATCTTTTATTTTATTTTCCCATGACATGGTTTGTTACACAAACAACAGTTAATGTATATGTTTTTTAATGGATCCCACCTTTGCCAGTGGAAATAACATTATTTCTCTTTAATGTGGAGATTACAATTATACAGGTGATATCCTGTATACACATTCACACTAAATAATGTTTTACACAGTCCATAACACATGCATTCTGGACAACATCCAGTAAGAACTGCATCTTGCTCAAGCCAAAGACAAACCGACACTGCCCTTTGTTACATGCCTTGACACTCCAGCCATGTGACATTACGCCTAGTTAGACTCACATGTATCTTTGATCACCGTCCTAGGTACAAAGTAGACAGCTATTGACTCAAATTTTCATTGAGCATCTTAACCCTATGGAACTAACCTTACTAGGAACAATGTTTTCGTATGGTATATAAAGAATGGATGATATCTGTTAAATTTAGTCTCTGATGAGCCTGGTGCATAGTGAAATCTTGGCTTATTTCAATTTTGAAGAAAATACAATTAATTGAATATGTACGCCCATGCATTTAAATAAGATTGAAAGTAAATAAACCCAGACTGTGGAAGAAAAAAAATTACAATGCAATGATTATACTGGTAGAATGATAGCTTGAACAAATATACATGTACATATGTGATATGCATACAGCATTTAAAATCTCAGCTGCATAAGTCTTCCTTTCATTCAGCATGAATAAAAAGATTTTCATTTTTTAAAAAATGCTTCTCTGACTTAGTAGGCTTATGTGAGACTGCTTAAAGCAGACAGTTTTCTGCATGCATTTTTTTTTACCACCAGATGGCAGTGCATTCAACATGGCCACTGAACACATGTAAATTTTTTATAAATATTTCACCTAATTTGGCCCATCCAGTGTATAAATTTTTCCTTAAATCCCTGTCTTTGGGCCATAATGAATAAATACAGTAATGTCAGGGTTGTTTGTAGCTTAAAATAGAAGGAAGATTTGTCCTGCCCTTTTTCTTTGCTTCCTGCCCTTTTCTTCTATATTTTTTCCGTAATTTTGGCCAATTACCTTCTTTTTGTCACAAAAATTCCATATAATTTAGACTAATTGAGAAAATAAATTACCAGTCTGTCTGTTGACTGTGTGTGGAAGATACAGATTCAGAACAATTTCTATATATTGTATTTTAAAAACACACACCAAAAAAAGACCTTTTTTTTTCTTTTTTAACTGCTACTTTTGGGTAGCCTTTTTTTATTGTCATTTCATGCTTTTAAAACAGTGCCCTTTAAGATGAAGGTGCCCTGCCCTCTTGAAAAGCTGGGGACAACACTAACTTGACAACAAGATTTTCGTCTCATGAGGACCCAAACTGGGAGTTTGAAGTCACAATATTTACAATCTGAAAACAAGCACATGTAAATTTAGTCAGGTTGATTTGCCTTTGTAACATCTGTTGGGGAGAAGAAAGAGCAGCTTATGCCTGAACACAGGAAAGGAACACAACAATATATGTATTTAAAAATTGGGTTTCCTACTGCTTAAGACTATTTCAAGTTGAATAATGTTTTCTTTCCATCATTTTGAGGATGAAAGTTTGTTTTAATGGAGGGAGATTTCAGAGGAAAATCCATAGTGCTGAATTTTCATCTTAGCCAGATTTGTGAAATTTTTGGAATATTTTTTCACCAGATCTACAATTTTTTCACCATTGGCAAATGGCTAGCATGAGCCCAGAGGAAAGTAATTCAAAGTTTGTGAAAATTGATGAGGGTGTGGTAATTTTGTGTGAAATTATGTGATATCAATCTTTTTGACCATGTGTTGGTAAGTGCTGCCACTGTACATGCATATACTGCAATATTGTCAAAACAGTTGTATGGGGTGCTTCGATTTTAAACACAGATGTTCCTGAAACAGATCTAGGCTGACTAATTGAATGAGTTGAGGATGCAATAATTTTTCTTCTGTATTATATTTTGTTTTGTTAATTCAATATTTCTACTCAGGCACTACTTGTCAGTTGCTTTTGATATTGCCCACAAGGTCACCTGGGGTCACTTAGTCCTTATTTGGGCCATCAGGTGGTACTGCATGTTCCCTATGTTTTTAAACAATATTGCATGTCAGGGCTTTTTGGCCTTGTTTTCCAGAGTGGCTCAACAGAATTTTGTTAAAATTTGTTCAAAATATGATGTTGATCTGACTATAGATACTGCAAGTCCGTGAAAATGATGGGACTGTGTTAAATTTTGATGACGTTATGGGATATCAAACTTTGGGACCATGTGTTAAGAAGTGCTACTACTGTATAAATATGTAAAGCAGTCGTACGGTACTGTATTGTAGTATAGTAGTCCCTCTCTGGAACGACCATCCTAGCACAGACCAAAAAGCAGTCGTATAATGCAGGTGGTTGGTCATTATCCCCACATGCACAACACGACACTTCAACACCAGGATGATTTTTCCCTGGTACACAAATTTCTGCCACCACCATTTCATCATTATCGATTACATATACTTTGAAAAGAAATTACCATTGATCAAATTTAACAATCACAACTTGTAAAATCTTTATTTCAATAAAGAACTCTTGTCTGGGGTGACAGGTGTTTTTTGCAACTTGAAAATTTTTTTTTTGTTTTTTTTTGTTTTTGTTTTTCTTTTTTTGGTCATTCTCCCATAATCCTCTATAATCATCTCTATGGGCCAGATGCATCGCATAGTACGCAGCCTTTGCTTGTGAAGTAATCCGCTTAAACTGTCCTAAATTGGTTTTAATGGCATTACTCACCTTCTTAACTTTATTGTACTATTCTACCTGTTCAGTGGAGCCTAACTCACCATAATTCATAAGTTATGAATTAAAATAAGACTCAGCATATTCCCATTGTGACCATGTGTGTTTGGGGGCCATGTTGTCTTCACTCTGAACATGAGAAAAATGTTCAAGTTTCATGTGCAAAAAAGCAATGACATTGTGGGTCGACGATCTTTGGAACACGAGGAAGATTGTTCCACACGTTTCTGGAGAGCTTGGACAAACTTTGTCATGCATTCAGATTTGAAGCATTTCAAGGTGGATGATGTAAACGATCATGAGCGGGAGCAGTCAAGTTCCAATCATGAGAAAATTTATGCCAATCATTATGGAATTTTGCTTAGAAACAATCCAAACTAGAACAGAAAGATTTGCTTGAAAGCAAATCTGTGTGTGTGAAAAATTTGCACAATTACAAAAATAAGGAAATGTGCAGTGTAACAATATATACAATTTGAGCTCAACATGATTAAAAGTGGATGAAAATTGACCGCGTTATGGCTTGATGAATATTTCAAAGGCCCAAATGAGCTTCACCTTTGACCTTCAGAGGTGACATGTGAATTACAAAAATGTGCAATGTTACAGTATCTATAATTTGAGCCCAACATGATCAAAATTGGATCAAAACTGACCAAGTTATAGCTACATGGATATCTCAAATGGCAAAATGACATTGACCTTTGACCTTTAGAGGTCACATGTAAATTACAAAAATGTGCAGTGTTACAGTAGCTACAATTTGTCCAACATGATCAAAATTGGATGGAAATAGACTGAGTTATGGCTGGATGAATATTTCAAACGTACAAATGACCTTGACCTTTGACCTTTAGAGGTCACATGTAAATTACAAAAATGTGCAGTGTTACAATATCTACAATTTGGGTACAACATCATCAAAATAGGATGAATACTTTGGAAGCCAGAAGTGATTGAATTTTTTTAATTGCCCCAATTTGCATAATTTTCAAAATCTTGACTGTTCAGAACGATATGCAAAACTTCACTGCAGGTGCTATAGCCATGCAAAGTTTGAAGTTTCTAGCTTGCACAGTGTCTGAGTTTAAAACAACACAAAAATCTGGCGGAAGGAAAGAAAGAAAGAATATTGGGTAAAACAATATGTCTGCGTTCACGCACAGACATAATAAATAAAAGAAAACACATGAGCATAACACACACAAGCAAATCAATCTGTGTGAATTACAGCATGCATGCGGACGATGGGAGTTGGTCATCTTGCAACTGTCCACATCTTTTTAAAAACTATCCTGATGGATTTTTATTCATAATCTCAGTACCTGTTTTGTTCTACAGATTTATTCCATGCAATTATCTACAACAGCAAATGAGAATTTAGCTGCTTTCAACTACTACATGCCTTGTTTTATCTTTATTGCCATATTGCAGACACTGATTTTCCAACAAGAAATGTGCAGTTAGTACATTAAACAGGGGCTTCATCACCATTGCAGTCTGCATATTTTTCTTCCTTTACACCATGACTTTTAACTCCTGTCTTACTCTGTCATAAAAAAATTTCAAGCCAATCATTTTAAGCAACAATGGTTGAATTCAATTTGTAGATCCAGTGAATTTGAACCACAGTCTGTCGTGCTTTTCTTTCACATTTTCTTTCTGGGGCACACATGGCATCTAATGCATCTGATTGGACAGTGGGGGCATGTGATCAAATCAACAAATGACAAGCATGGAAACTCCACCAATGACCGGTCCTGTTGGCAATCTTTGGCAAGGACACTGAGGAATACTTTACATCAAGCAAACTCATGGAACCTTTATGAAACATGTATTTATGTGCATAAGATCCAAGTTCTGCCACAATCAAAAAAAAAAAAAAAAAAAAATGAATGACTATTACACAACCAGCTGGAAATGATAATGTTGAGACCCAACTGGTTGCACCTGTTATACACAGTAGTACTGAAGTTCCAACTGTACACTGTCGTACCGATCATACACTGTAGTACTGAAGTACCCATTGAACACTGTCGTAACATTGTCTTACGATCATACACTGTGATACTGAAATACTGATTGTACATTGTCATACCAAAAAGCTACGAAGACACACACACACACTGATTTGCTATGCAGCAAATCTTCTAATCTAGTGATGTTTGTGTATGAACACAGACATACATTTTTGTTTTACCCAATATTCTTTCTTTCTTTCCACCAGATTGGTGTGTCGTCTTAAACTTTCAACTGGACTCAAATTGTAAGTGGTGCAATGCTGCATAGAAAACCAGCAGGAGCCTCTTTAGGGCATGGTATACTTTATGACTCTCATGTATTTAAAGTTCTGCCTATGGTTACCATCTTATATGGAGTGTGTGTGTGTGTGTGTGTGTGTGTGTGTGTGTATGAAAGAAAACATTACATCAAGTTTGATTCTGGTACTGAGTATTAAAATTTTAGTATTTTCATTGATGTAACTAAATTTAAAATAGCAATTTAAAAAATTTTGAACTCAAACCCTTTTGAAAAATTTAAAATATGGTTTTGCTGCTAGAAGTGTAATATTTCATGTCTCGTTAAAAAAAATAATGTTTCCCAGCATTGGTGTTTGCATCCAATTTTTTATCAAAGTTCTGGCGCAAGATTTTTTTTTGGGAGGGGGGGGTGATTGTTTTTGTTTTTCTGCAAAAACAGGTAAAGTTTTTTAATTAAGTAATTAACACTTAATTTAATCTCTTAACACAGAGATTTCATTATTTTGAATAGCTTAATCAAAATGTATACTTTCAGTAAATATATAGTTTGTGAAGTCGAGTATTTAAGGACATGTTTGCATCAAAGTCCTATTTTCTGTGTACAAAGTGCTGTGAAAAGTGTACCACTCCCTTTTAGGAAATATTTTTTAATTGTTTCACAATGTACATACATGTACTTTGTTATGATGTTGGGGTGAGATAGGGAATATATTGTAATGTGGTACAGCCAAAAGATTTCAAGTTGAGGCCATCCTTAAAGATATGATAGTTTGCTGTAACATCTAAATCCAACTTTTTGGGGGTAGGTAGGTAGGCCAATCTCAGTAAATTCATTGGATCGGTTGGGTTAGGGCAATAGAAGGAATATTTTTAGGGTGGCCTGACATTGGAAAATAGTTAACCTTCTCGAAGGGAAAATGTCAATTACTGTAGATCAACTGCTCAGTCAGTGCATGTCCAGTTGTTCATGCAAATCCAGTCGAATGTGTCTTCTCTGGAAGTAATGAATAGAGCAATCTAATGACATGTTTTAAACAGCATCTATCCTTTGTAATGATCTGCAACATGTCAGAATGGCTACAGTAGCTCGTCCATTGAGTTACTACCTGCCTTTTGAGACTGCATTTATCAGGGCCCTGGTGTTACCTTTTCCATGTTATTTGACCTCCAATGAGAGACAACCTTACCTGGTTTACATGTGCCCACTTTGGCACCTGCCCTTGGGGGTAGTCTGTCAAAGGGAGGACCACCAAAAATATATCATGTTAGTGAATAAAACTACCACTAGATGACACTACTTGACATTGGATAAGGTAGGAAACTTGAATTCATGTGTACTTTTGGAAGCCATGGTATTAAGTTTGGTCCTTATACATGTATAGGAAGATTGCAATTAACAGTGATGTGAATATTCAGCTGATTACATCATCCACCACATGGAGATGGGGGTGGGGAGAGCTAGAGTTATGTTCTATAATTGGATTAGAACCAGCATTTAACAAATAAATTATTTGTTGCTGTAGATTAAGCATGTGGGCTCGAAACTATATGTTTTCATGTATTATGTACAGCCTATCAGCATGTCAGCGAAAGATTAGGTGATGCACAATCTATGATGTGGTCTTCCTACATGCAGTAGTCTGAAAGTTCCATGGTTGAAATTGCAGTCACTGAGTCTAATTCATGGTACCCTCTATTCAGAGGTACTGCCTTCAAAGTCTGTCAGATAAATGTTGATGTTCGTAATGCATACTTGATACCACTGTGCAAACATGCTAGCTGGTTGATGCCATAACTGGCGTTTTCAGACTTGAGAGGCTGAATTTGAAGTACACATTTAAGTTTTGCTTAAATTTTAAACTTCCCAATGTAATATTGAATACTTATTTAAAGCCTTTCAAGGCAATGGCATACTTTGGGCTCATCACACCCAAAGTCAGGCAAGGAAAACTATTGCCATTTAACCCATTCCTGTTCAGAGTATGACTGAGTCAATAACTTTTCTTGGTTCGGGTTGGGTGCAGTGTGCCTAACCCATGCATGTGAAGGCTATTGACCTAGGGCGTTTCATCATGAATAGTCTTACATACAGACCTCAGCAAAAATGTTTTTTTTAGTAACAAGAAATGAAAGTGAAAACATTAAAGCAAGCAACAGTTAACAGCCATGTGCGTTGGGGCGATTGAGTGGAAAAAGGTTAACATGTCTTGGAAAAACAAGCATGTTGGTACTTATGATCAATATTTTCACAGGGAATATGCATTAAGAATCATAATGATGTTTCAGGTGAGTGCAACTTCTGTCATGATAAGCAGTGAAAGAATTACAAGCATTGTCTGGTCTTCGTTAAATTCATATGATGAACATTGCAGGCTGGGTGACTTGCTGTGCTGTGAGACCTGTCCTGCAGTGTACCATCTGGCCTGTGTAGACCCGCCATTGGAGGAGGTCCCTGAAGATGACTGGCTCTGTGGTGTTTGTCGTGCTCACCAGGTAAGCAATAGGTTACATTAATATTTTAAGAGACCATTGGTGTATATAACACATACATGTTCTAAGACTTATTTTGTCATCTGAATATGCAAGTGTGCATGCCACACGGACACTAAGACCTCACATGTTACCATGTGATACCTCTTGACTGTATATTGTATCTTCAAGACAGATCGGAGAGTAGTGAAGTTCAAAATTTGAGGCAGCATGCCACTTGAATGCCGGTGCAGTGGGAAAAGGTGTATTATTTTTTACATGAGTTTTGGTCACCTTTCACGGTGCTTGACTGCATAAATCATATACGTATCAAGTACCATACTGCTAGCACAGTTAAGTAGCTGTTGAACTGCATCAAGTTTAAGCAAGGGGAAAGACACATACACTGTGTGTGTGTATATATATATATATATATATATATATACACAGTGGTCCCCCTCTTATGAGGCCACCCCAAATGCAGCCAAAAAGTGGCCTTATAAGAGGGGTGGCCACTCTTGAGGGGGAGAAAAAATGAAAATACCATACTTTCTGTACCAGAATGCTGGCCTTTCAAGAGGGGTGGTCTCTGTTGAGAGGGGCCTTATAAGAGGGGACCACTATGTGTGTGTGTGTATATATATATATATATATATATATATATATATGTGTATATATATATATATATATATATACATCACCAAAAAGAATTTGTAATGTAACCCAGAGACACTCCGAACCAATATATTTATCTTTAACCCTTTGCATCACTGTAAATGGTGGGCACTGACACTGGATGTGTTGTCCTTGGAATACGTAGCAGGTGAAAGCTGTTTTATTATGTATGCACGATTGAAAAAATTCTTGGCATTTCGTAAAATAATAAATAGATATTACAGACAATTCAGCCAGTATGTCTTTGCTGTGATATGTTAGTTTTTCAATACATCATATATGTTCTGCCTTGCCATCTTTCATGTGCCACACAACAGGTGACGGTCTGTCAGATCTTGACTGAGAGAATAAACTTGCTACGATTGGAAATGTAACCTAAATTACCAGAGAATTTTGCTATATCATTTTAACATGTGAGTTCTGCTGCTAATAAATTTCGTAAATTAAAAGTTCAGAAATATTATTTATATTTGGTTTTGTGTTATGAGTGATCTATTTTCTATACTCCTCTACTATTATACCAAATTGTGTGATATTATAATCAGTATCATTCATGTTTCAAAGATTGCGCTCATACATTATTAGTGTCATCTTCCATATGTCAATGAAAGAGAAACAGCCTGCCAATTAAAAGTAAATCTACAAAACTGCTTTACTGTGGGAACAGTCTTTACTTGGTGTTGACCTTCATGGGAAATAATAACAGTTTGTGTTATTGATTGGGTCTCCCAGATCTGTGATATGGCTGAGAAAGATGAATTTTGTGCGGTGTCATCGCTGAATATTGATTCTAACAATACTGCCCCACCATACATGTACATACATTGGCAAGATTGAGAATTTCACAGGGTCCTATGTGGTATAACATACAGATGCAACAAGATTTTCACAAAATCAATAACAAGTGTTTGCTAGCATTGCTACCGTGCTGTCTCTTAAAGCTTCTTTTTATGGCCTCCCTAGATAATTTAACATCAAGACTATCGATGATATAACTGCATAACATGGCAGTCTGGTGCCCTGAACGGATATGCACAATTCCACAATATGTCAGGGAAGATGTTGTGCAGTTATTTGCTCAGAACCTGCCTTCTTTGTGACAATATATGCATGCATTCTGTGATGCTTTATCGTTCACTGTGGAGCAAGCTTTGTGCGTATTGATAGTCAAGCACAGATCAACCAAATGTGATTGTACCATGGTAACATAGCTATATATAGATTAAAATTTTGTATTCATACACTTTGGAAGGTGAGAAATTACTTTGTTACCATTTCTGTGGCATTACATATTGTGGTGAGAATATCTGAACTTAATTCTTACCAGAAACAAAGCAGAAGAAAAATTTACACTTTCGAGGAAACCACGAAGCAGTTGCTAAAAACACATTCAAAACAAAAGGGAAGAATGCATATTTTCTAGATCAGTTTTATGCATTTTTAAGAAATTACTGGTTTTAATGTGGAGATGTTATTATATATTGTTTGTTAATAATTAGAAAAGGGCCCTTTACTCTTTCATGCTTGTAACCACAGGGTAGAATTGTTTAAAATACTACAAAGATGAAAGTGACGTGAAACTTCCATGAAGCCCTGGTTGACTGACTGTAAAATGTTCTTTCATACTCAAGGCAAGTGTTGTATAGATTTCTACCTGCCTTGACTGGAATTTTACTTACTCAGGGCTTGAAGAGATAAAATTGTAAAGCTCCAATGATGGATATATTATTATTGTTTCGTCATGGAACAGAGCACACACAGGTGTATTGTTTCTGTGTCTGTTTCCTGTGCTTCTTAAACACTTATGGTTTCCATCCCACAACTCTTCAAGAATTTTAGGAAACATAAGGAAAAAACACTTTTTCCAGCTTTATGTTGGTCAGAACAGTACAAGGCTTCCCAATAGGGTGCTGGAGAAAAGAAATGGAATGGTAGAATTAGAAGAAAATAGAAATGATTAAAGAACTAGAAAAGAGGATTTGCTTCAAAGCAAATTTGTGTCTTCAAAAGTTGTAAATATGGCCAGATGAAAATTTTGATGGTCCAAATGGCCTTGACCATTGACCTCTAAAGGTTACATGTCAATTATAAGAATGTACAGTGGTGCAATACCTACAATTTGAGCCCAACATGACACAAATGGATGAAAATTGACCTGAGTTATGGGTAAATGAAAATTTCAAATGCCTATAACTCGCTTGCCCTTTAACTCAGATTAATGAAACTTTACACACAGATGCATCTGGACATAAGGGTGCGCCATGCAACAAAAGTAAGTCACTAGGTCAAATATGTGGATCACTGTGGTATATCCTCATAAAATCATGTCCGGACTGTAATTCCTTCACTCATTAAGTTAGTTTTATGAGACTTCACACACACATATCTGGACCCAAAGGTTTGTCATGTGACAAAAGTAGTTTACTAGATCGAGTATTATGCATCCTTGCGTTTGTCCGTCCACTATTCGTGTCTGGGCTGCAAGGTTATCAATGAGGTGTGCAGGGACGGGGGTTGGGATCCAGCAATTTATGATTGCATCTTAATTGATATTGCAACAGCATCCAGTCATCATTATTTTACACTTACATGAGATTTCTCAGGCTGTAAGTTGCATTGAATGTGAGACTGTTTTTACACTTCTCATAGTTCATACTGTGTTGTTCTTGATCCTAATTTGCATATTATTGAAGACCGATGATAAATTGCATTTTCTATGATCAATGAATCATACATTTTTTCTGACAATAAAAAACAGCCAAATTTATCTCAAAATGCCCTTGAATGCACCATTCACAACATAAATTAAATATGTTCATGGGTCATGTGTCCCATCCCTAGCCCAACCCCCTTATCACTGTTTTGTACATGCAGTACATGTGAATGCTGCTATGTTTTATAAATTATTCATCATTTGATATTTGAAAAAGAATGTAAGAGTGATCACACATGAAAGAAAATTTGTACTGATTTTGACAGCTATATGTATTGTGCAGCCATCATGAATCACATTTAGAATATTTTTACACTTGTAAGTCTCTAGTCTTTCTGACAGTTAAAAAGTGTTACAAATACTTTTGATAAGAAACCCAACAGACGCACAACATTATATGAGCTAGCCAGACATGTTTTGCAGGTGCAGTTTCTCAAAAATCCACCCAGATTTATACAAATTTATAGTGGAGTATATATGGGAGATGTATACCCAGTTTCATAGAGGGAAGGGAATTTGCACACCCAGATTCCCAAATCAGCCTAATAATATGATTAGTAGGTTATTGTTCATTTGTCCACTTGACTAAATCACTAGGAATTTGCAGGCGCCTCCCTCTTAGGACAGAATCGTCTCTGGAATTTTTCTGGGGAGTCTTCATTGAGAAAATTTAAAAGATCAAAAGTTTGAGCAATATTATATTTAAATTAACTTCAGACCCCTTTAACTTTATCTCAGAGGGTATGTCAAATTGAGGGGGAACCATTATCTTTTCTAATGCCTGGCCAGATTTTATTCAAATATGTACAAAAAGTACCTGGCAAGGGAGAGATGAACCTAATGAATTTCTGGGTCACAGAGACATATTTACCATTGTTTATGGTTCAGTGTAACAAATGTAGCGATGAACATGTGTCAGCTTATCAGAGTTCTTGGCTAAGTGACCAGTTGGCCACCAGGAAAAAAGAAGATGTCAGACCATTTGGATTGCAAATATGTCCTGACATCATAACTGACAAATATTGCACTTACCAGGGTTTTCTTGAAGAGTAGAAGGATTGCTAAAAATAGCCACTATGGACAAATTAAAGCCCTAGCCTCCTAATTAATATAATGGGAAGACCAAATGTAAAGCCTTTAGTTTTGATGTAAAGCCCCAAAGTTTTAGGGCTATGGGGCTACATACCATCTTTGAGCACTGAAAACATTTTTGCAAGATTTCATAATCAAAATATTTACATTGCCTATAGTTTGACACATTTTTTAACATTACAAGAAGAGGAACCCCTCTCTTTGTGCCTTGTGTTTTATGCCAACATAAAGCACAAGGCTTGTCACAATGCATGGTTATACTGCCTAAAACTGGGTCAGGAGCACTTGTGAAATGCTGGGGACTGTTCCTTATCTCTTAGTTGTACTATAGGCATCTGGCTTGGCGCTATTTTTGGTAGTTACTTTGTAGGCAAAAAACTATGATGTATTGTGTATGCTACTTCATTGTGTTTAGTGAGAGCATTTTGCTCTATGTAATTTGGGAGACAGTTGTAAAATAAATCAATAAAATAATTGTTATGTTTCAAGAGTTATTTCTAGTATTGATTTTGTCATCTTACTGCTTAATGCCTGGGGTGATTAATGACTGTTCTCATTACTTCAAAACCTGCACAGGAAGACAACCGTGGGTTCACAAAAAAAGTACTTTTTCAGTAATAAATGTGCTGTCCTTGAAGGTAATTAATTTGTATGAATGTAAATATAAAACTTGTATCTAATGTCATAAATTGGGAGTTTATAGTTTTGATTAAGAGATTGCAGTTCAATACCAGCAGTTTTGAGCATATTTGCCATAAATTGTGGCATATGCAGAGAGGAGCCAGCTGGTCTTCAAGACCAGGAACTCCCAACTTGTCAACATCAGTTCTGGGCTTTATGAAACCAAGATGAACTGACCAGTTGCTGTGACCCATTTAATGACTAGTGTGCATTACATGTATGATATTGTGCTCAAAATAATCGGAAGAATATCACAGTTTGCTCCACAAAATCAAGTGCACATTGACAATAACCAAATTAACATTGTTCAAATCTGATCCTTAAGTCGACTAATAATTAGAACACTTTGATACGCCAATTCTTCAGCAAAAATTGTCATTCCGAATCTTACAATGCCAGCACAGACTTGGCTGTAATTTTGCACAATAACAGTTTATGAGATCAGATGAAGTGGACATACTGATAGGTGTGGTACCTGGGGTGGGGAGATCAAGCCATGAACATAGGCATTTACACTTCATCAAGTTTATTTTGTGTGATGTATTATTCAGTCAAAATTTGTGGGTTCAAAGTTAATACCTCCTAAAAGCCATGATGGAAAGGTTCATAAGTTTATTAGTGGTGTAGACAGTTTTCAAGCTGATAGGGCTATGCATATATGTGTCATTTTAGCAGTTTTACTAGACTTTCTGAATTCGTTTTCTTAGGTAGGTTTCAGTATAACATATTAATGTATTGACTTATGATAAATGTCATTGTTGTTATTGATAATAAAGATATTTTTACTTAATTAATTCGTCTGAGGGCAATCATAGCGTCGAGCTAAAACATGAAGAAAACGACTTTTAATGACCCCACGCTTCACAGATCATCCTATAGATGTCTCTACTTGTCCGTCAACTTCTTTGGCCGGTCATTACTTATTCATGAGGTTAGTTCAACATGGCGTCACCCATAGAGTTTGATCGTGTCTTGACTTTGCAGCACAGAAAATCGGTAGAACTGTCGTTTCTGATGACCAGAAACAAATTGTAAACAGTTATTGCGAAGGAAAGGATGTATCGACTTGAGATATACTTAAAATGCACTGCATTGGTCATTTTCAGGAATCCAGCATGTGAGTTTCCCCCTCCCCCCCCCCCCCCCCGCACACACACACACCCACCCAACTTAGCAAAACTTAATTTGTAATTACCTTGATCTCTTTGATGTGTTTCTTGTCACTTTTACTTTGCTGAGAACTGGTTTGTGTTGAAGTTCTCCCTGGAGTCCGAGTTAGGCCTACTTCAGTCTGTGTTGACACAGACAAACACTGGGGTTGATGTATTGTTTGAGTTGACACAGATTCAATGTTACTGATGTCTTTCAACATGTTCAATGCCTGTTTCTGCAACAGTCGGGGAATTTTAGCTGGGGCTGCTAAAAAGGATCGCCTTGATTTTTTTGCTGATGGTTTTGATGGAGACTCAGTCTGAACATCGCCAGCTTGTTGACGTAAAGTAGCACTACTAGTACTAGGGGTCCGATATGGACTTGTTGCAGAACTTGACACTCCCCTTTTTGTTATGGTAACTCCATGCGTTTGTTTCAAAGGACTTACCGTGTTTTCAAATTGTAGTATCAATGACTGTCGCTTTCTATTTGCAGTAATTATTTTTCCATTGCAGGATTTGCATAAAATTGTTAGCATATGCTCCTCGATCGTGCCATGACCATGGAGCAGATTTTGTAACTCATTGTAAGGTTCTGATTTCGCACCATAGTGATCAGTAAAATTGAGACATTTGTCTGTAGAAACTTGTTCACCACAAACAATGCACGACTTCTTGGTACTTGGTGTTAACAAAATCCTTGTGCTACTTTTATGTGGCATTGCCATCTTTCAACAGTCTGTCAACAGACAACACGTTGGTTTGTTTTGGTGTCACGGGTTCGTGCTTGACCTCTTAATCCATGAAACGCCATCAAGATACAAGCGCGCCATCTAAACACAGCACCACAAAGCGTGCGGTCATTAAGAGTTTCTTCACGACAACCAACTCGCGAGGCCGCTTCGCGGCCTCGCTGGTTTTAGCTCGACGCCATGATCGCCCTCAGACGAATTAATTAAGTAAAAATATCTTTATTATCAGTCACAACAATCACATTTATTATAAGTCAATACATTAATATGTTATTCTGAAGACTACTTAAGAAAATGACTTCAGAAAGTCTACAGTTTTACATGCAAGACCTATCATATTTGCTCATTAGTATGAGATCTGTGCCTACATTTTTGAGACAAAGACTTTGTTGAACTGACTTGTTCGAAGTGACATGTTAAACGTTTATGGACTACCTGATGACAAGCTACTGACTATTTGCCGGAGAGAAAATATTTTGTTTAAAATGGTAAACCTTCTAGAATAGTGCTGTCCATCAATCAGATGATAGCCAGTGGGCAAAAAAGGCGTGATTTGGCCAAAAAAAATGCAAGTGGTTGCCAAAGTAACTGAGGCATGTACATGTATATTCATATTTTTTTCAATATTGACTCTCAAATTAATGGTATTTTCTTTAATTATTCAATGTACAAAACATAATTTAAAAATTCAGGAGTTTTGCATGTAGTGTTGGCCAACATAATGAGTATTTGGCTAAAGAGGTAAATGTTCCTACAGCCAAATTGGCCAGAGTGGTCAGATTCCAAATACAGTGGTACCTGCTGTGTGTGGCCACCCTTTCCGCCAGGAAAAAATGGCTACATACAGCAGGGGACCTGTCACCACAGGTAAATTTTATGAAGAAACTGACTCCTAAAGAGTCCTATGTCCGAGCCTAGTGACCAAAAAAAGCAATGCAGCTGCTCACGGCAGTGGTTGCATACAGCAGGTACCACTCAAGATGAATTTATTCCTTACCTGGGCTAGTACCATGGTACCAGCCCAGGTAAGCAATGAAGTTTGGGTTTGTTCAAAGACCAAGTGTTCCAGGTAAGTGTGGGGTTTCCTGTGCTCAGTGGATTCATTTATTCATTTTTGCTAATCATGTATGTTAGGCATTGTCTTATGTTTTGTAAAAGTAGTTTTTGTTTAACTTTAATTATACTTATGTAATGATGGCTACATTTATAATATAGGATACAGTATAGGACTTTGCTCTTTCAATATCAGACTTGATAGTGTTCAAGTGGTACTTAGGCTTTCAGATTTGGGTTTGTTAAGTTTTTCTGTATAATAGATATATGTCAGGGCTAGAAATAGGGCTTATCCGCTTGTCCGTACTAAGTGAAACTTGTGATGGACAAGTAAAGTTGCCAGTGCACTTGTCCAAAATTTACATACAGTTCAATTAGAATAAGACTCCACTTGGTTGGCGGACAAGTGAAAATTTTTCCTTATTTCTAGCACTGTATGTGTTGTGTTTTATTTAGTAAACAGTGGAGCATAACAGTACAATGCAGCATTATGCCGTCTTTTGAGTGGTATGCATTTTGGGGCCGGGTGTATTTATGATTATGCAACTCTTATGCCATTAATGGTATTGTAATTTAAGTGGACCTTGCATGGGTTGCCCATTTCTAACCTTGAATTTTCCTGAAGCACAGAAATTGTTTTACTATGCATACCTACTGCTCCATAAACATAAAAGCAGAATGTTGACATGACTGGATCATGTTTCATTGTATCTGTGAGTTAGAGTGTAAGAACTGTAACATAAACAATCTATGCAGATGTGCCATATACATGTATTATAATTTTTTTATGTGTCCCTTGGAAGAAGATGGGGCATATAGCTTTGCTCATGTCGGTGTGTCGGTCGGTGTGTCGATACAGAGACTGTGGTTTCCACACCATAACTCAAGAAGCTTTTGAAAGCAAAGATGTTTTTGATCTGGGGCTTTTATGTTGCTTAGGATTAGGGCCTTCTATAGGAGCTCGGTCAAGTTACTAAATAGGTGACGTTGAGTCAATTTCCAAAGTCACAGCCACATTACTAAGTTTGGTTTCTGCTTAATAACTGCAGAATTTTTTTGTTTGAGCCAAAGCTTTTGTTTTGTAGATGTTTGTCATCTTCTATTAGGGCTAGAGCAGCTTCAAAAAAGGGTGACCTTGACCTAATTTCCAAGGTCACAAGGCCACTTTAGTGAATTAGTTTTCTGCATTCTAACTCAGAATTTAACCTGGAATATTAATATTGCACATGATAATAGTCCTCTATAAGCACTCCATAAATTTAGAACATAGATAACCTTGACCCAATTCTCAAGGTCACCATACAGGTTGGTAAACTGTGGTTTCTGTACCATAATTGAAGAATTTTTATTGAGATAGGACTTTGATTATGCTGAAGTATATACTCCTTAATAAGGGCTAAGTGAGTTTGAAGGTGGTTGACCTTGAAATTAATTGCAAGGTCACAGAGTTACTACAATAAGTTTTGGTTTCTGCATGATAACTAGAACAGTTTTTATGATAGGACCTGTGCATTGCACAGGATGATAGTTCATATCCAGGGCTCAGTCCGGTGTGAATATGGGTGACCGTGACCCAATTTCCAAGGTCACAAGGAGACTGTAGTGAATTTGGTGTCTGCATCCTAACTCAGAATTTAACTTAGGACTTCAATATTTGCACATGATTACAGTCCTCTATTAGGGCTCGGTCAACTTAGAAGATGGATGACCATGACCAAACTCTCAAGGTCACCACACAGTCATATTAAGGAACTTGGTTACCGCATGATAACTAAAGACATTTTTGATCTAGGGGATTCATATTGCACAGGAGTATAGCCTTCTGCAGGAGCTAGGTCAGGTTAGCAAATGGGTGACCTTGAGTCAATTTCCAAGGTCACATAACCTCATTACTGAATTTGCTTTCTACTCAATAGCTGCAGAAGTTTTTGAGCAAGAGCTTTCATATTGCACATGTTTATAGTCCTATATAAGGGGAATATCAGCTTTAAAGAGGGCTAACCTTGACCTAATTTCCAAAAGGGTAATGAAGGGAAACATAATGACGGGGGGGGGGCATCTATGTTTTACAAACATACATGTCTTTTTTTTTTTTTTTTTAATTTAATTTTCAAAAAACCTGACCGAGCTGTGTATACATTGACGTTTGCAGGTGATGGGGGTGACAGACTGTGTCTCTGAGGCGGAGAAAAGTGGACTGTTGAGTCGCCAAGAACCCTTAGGTTTTGACAGACATGGCAGAAAATACTGGTTCCTTATCAGGAGGGTCATTGTGTAAGTTGATTTGTACATATCTGCATGATTGCAGTGATGAAGAGACTAAAACTCGATAAATATCATCCATAAACAATAAAACTGCATTGTATGTTGTAATTTTGGGGTTGCTAGATGTAAAACTTTTGTAACTTCAAGTCATTGCTGATTATCTATTCGCATTATTGTATAAGTCGGCAAAGTTGTTGGTATGGTGAACTTAGTTTCTGCAGGACAAGTGCAAGGCCTGGGATCTGGCTAAACAGTGTTACTGTGTCTTTACAAGTGCTTACAGTGTGATGCTCAATTTTCAGGGAAGGGGAAAATGAAGTGTGGTACTACAGCACCAAAGTTGAGGTGGATGAACTGCTGGAATTCTTAGACAGCCAGGAATGGGAGTATGAGTTGGTGCGAGCACTCACTGAACAGAAGGAGGACATCCTCAAACAGATGCAGATCACAGAAAAAATGACCAACAGTGGAAAAGGGAGCAGAAAAACTGTCATTGATGCAGAAAATGGTAAGTTTATCTTCCAGTAAGTTAAATAGGCTGAATATAAAGAAAACGTTATCTGGCACCTTGCTCACCATTTTGTCTTTCCGTGTCAGTTCTTTTTTTTTTTTTTTTTATTTTTGCAACATAAAAAGTCACAGTTGTGAAGTGGCTCATTGTGAGCAAATCTCTTTGAATATGTGTATACAAATGTCATAAAAGATACATGTCTTTATCTGCATGGCCAAAGGAAACAACAATGCATTTATGTGTAAAAACTCTGAAATGCATACCTGTTGTCTGTAAGAAAATGTGAAGGAAATAAAGTGAATTGAAAGAAAATGACACTGAAATCAAATAAATTAATAAATAAATTATGACCATGCAGATGTATTGTATAAGAAGAATGTATCCAGCAGGATCTTGTACATGGTATACTAGAATCCACAGGTCCAAATTAGCAAGATTGCACAGAGACAAAACTTCCCCTTAACATTTAGAAATTTCCTCATCCAGAGAGCATATGGTTCAAGTGTGTGTGTTTCTTAACAATTGTAGCAAGTCTACTTAAAATCCAATCAGAGAGGGCTGTCAAGCGAGCCAAGGAGGAGGAGGAAAGAATGGCCAAGCTTGAGGCTGACAGGAAGGCAAGGGAAGAGGAAATGAAGAAGCTGGATGAAGATCGCATGCGGGAGGCAGGATGGCTAGGTCAAGGAGACCCCCAAACATCCATTAATATGCTGACTATGGTAATATTATACATGTGTAATTTGTGTTCTTTAAAAGATCACTTTTGTGTGAAGAGTGTTCAAAACTTTATGAAGTTTTAAGTAGAATTGATGTTAGATGGCCTGCCATGTGAGCATTATTATTTAGTATAACCTTTTCAGTGCAATTGTAATATAAGCGGCATCAATTATTTGTCTTTCTGATTTCCCATTTCTTATATTTACAGGAAACGAATACAGAGACCCAAAAAACAACACAGATGGAAACCAGCTGTGTCACAACGTCTGAGAGTGCAACTGTTGCTACCGTAACTACAACCACAACAGTGACAACCTGTAGCACCACCACATCTACTGTCAGTGTCTCAGAAAACAGCTCTCACGTTGACAAAGATAGTGGAGAAGCTGAGAAAACTGATATTCTTACCTCTGAGAAAGAAGAGCCCATGGAGGTTGATCAGAAAGGTGATAGTGTGGAATATAAGGAAAGGACAGAAAAAGATAATGATGATGATGATAAGAATGATAAATCTGGAAATGAAAGGACTAAGATTATGAACATTCATTCAGTTTTACCTAACATAAAAGCTACACTTCTGAAGCATGGAGGGGATATTGTGACCACCACTGCACCCACGGGTACTGCCCCTTCAGTTAGTGCTGCTACAAAAACAGTGGTACTTGTTGGCAAAGATGGGAGTAAAACAACCTTTGCTGTTACTGCCCAGCCTAAAGCTACTGCAGTGCCTTCTGGTGGGAAGGATGAGCCTGACAGTGTGACTGTGACTACTAGTGCCACTGCTACAACAACTACTGCTGCAGGTAAGATCTGGTGTGTTCTAACAGATCCTAGCCACATAAACGTCAGTGTCCTCCTGCACTATAATATGATAGTGGCTGATATGGGATTTGATGAAAGTGATCCCTGAGGACAGGTATGCCATAATGTGCCTGCATGATCTCTGGAAAGGCAGTCTGTGAGAATGAAGTAAGATACAACAAAAAGCACATTACATGTTTCAAATTACAAGAGCAGGTCCAATGGGACAGTGTCACAAACATTGTGTCTTTGCATGTGGATGAGAATTTCTCTGTGTTTTTGATGTTCAAAGAATGCTGCGGCTGAAAGCCGCTGCTACATCTGGTGGTGGGATGTTAAAAATGTGGTGCATGCTGAGTTGAAGGGCAATTAGTACAGGTCAGTTTATCTCAAAGGGTGGGCACTGGTTGTGACAAGCCAGTGGACACTTAAGGCAGGTAAAATATAAAGTATAAAATATTGGGGGGAGCTGGGACTGGTGTCCTCATGACAGGCACATGAGCAGGTTCGACTGTTTTTCATCAGGTTGTCTGCACATGCATACCTGCATGTGCTTGTATTCTTGTTAAAACAATATCCGAAAAAAAGTTTTGTCTGCTTTACTTTGTCTTACAGCCAAATCCCAGAGTGCTGCATGATTTGATACACTGGCATAATTCTGATCTGTAATAGAAATATTTTCCATTTTCAGTGACAGAAACAAGACGTATTGTAACACGATCCAAGACTGGATCCTTGACACCAAAGCAGTTCACAGACTCCATCACTGGAACCACCACAAGCATCAAAATGGCTACCAGTAAAAACAGCAATGATGACACAGTGCTGGTGATTAACAAAGATGGGGATATTACCCGTGTTAACAAAAACAAGACCACCAACAGCACTGCGGTCAGCCAGCAGTCTGTTGCATTCAAACTAGGTACAGCTTTAAGATTAATATATTTTTTTTCTTTTTCACTGTCTAGCACCTTTATTCAGTCATGTTTGCTCACATATCCCATTAACATCTTGTACCAACACTAGGGACATTGCTTATATCCCATTATATGCCCACATTTACTTTGATATATGTTGGGTTGTTTGGGTTCCTTTCAATTTTAGCAGAAAACAGTTTTAGTTGTAGTACGTTCTTGTAATGCTTGCCACTGCATTATTGCAACTTATCACTCTGGACAATGCATAAAGCATCCTTCCTTACCAGAATTAAACAGAAAATCCACTCTGTTGATTTGAAATTTAAATACCAATTTCAAAAACCAGGAATAGTCCTCTGTGATGGTTACTTTTTAATTGAAGGTAAGTACAATAGAGACATAACAGTGAAGTATTTTCAAATACACTTAAGATGTTACTTGGTGTTTAGAGAAGGTGCTAATTTAACAAGTAATGTTTTAAACGAAGGTCCCAAGTTCAAGGTGCTATTAGTTACGTAACATTACCTCTCGACCACCATTGCCAACACCTCTGTGTCTGGCCAAAATCACCCAACACAATTGAGTCTTCTCCTGTGACTCCACTAGAGAAGTGTAGATGAACCCACATGGCTTGCTCACATGCTCAAGTGGCTGCTGTCTCTACACCTGAAAACCCCCGGGGAGTAAGCAGAAGAGGCAACATTGTTGCAAGCAGGGCAGTAAGAGATCACCTCCTGGGGATATGGAGCACCCAGCCCAACCAAAGGTGACAACCAGTACTCCCCTGGCCACTGACCTGAGACTCACTGTAGCCTTGGAGACCATGGCTAAGATTACTCAGATGCAAGTGGATCTGCTCAAGGTACTGATCGCCCCCTCCAAAGAGGCAGGCTAAATGCAGATTGGAACTCTCGAGATCTGGGTCGTCCAGTCTGAGCACTGGGAGTTAAAACTGCATGAGTAAGTGAAGCCAGGATGGAAACCCATGTGTTCTCATCCAGACATACTGGAACCCCAGCCGATTCCCTGAGCACTCAGATCATAAGTCCAGGCGTCCCAGAGCACTGAAGCCAGGACCAACTTCCCAAGAGCTTGGGTCATAAGTCTGGGCATACCGGAGCATGGAAGAAAGCACCCCAGTCTGTTATGGCATCTTCTACCACCCAGGAGCCTATGGCTTTTGCGGTGGCAAGTGTCTCCTCGGGTGCCTCCGATCTCTGGGCCCACTGCAGCTGACAATACCACTGGCTCCTGCCTTTCAGCCAGGTACCCTGCCTCCCTCCCTGAGGAGGCAAGTGGAACTCAAGCTCCACAAAGAGCAGCAGTTGTGGTTGGAGACTCCGTCGTCATCCACCATTGCCTGCACTCCGCCATATCTGAGCAGACCTCCGGGTCGGCAGCAGCTGTGGTCCCTGCTCTGAGCCTCCTGGAAACTCGGGAGTGCTCCCAGCTCCAGTAGGTGCCCTCTGGCCAGCAGACTTTCAAGTCGGCAGCATTCCTCGGTAAGAGCTTGAGCCCCACGTAGCGATTCTGATCAGCCATCTCCTCAACCCTGGCAAACATCCTAGGCATTCGCATTGGGAGCGATCCCTATCTGCCAGCACTCATCCCGTTCTTCTACACTGGCTGATGGGCAGGACTTACTGCGGTGGGACCGTCCCCAGGTCTTAGTCATGTTGAAGAAGTGGCCCTTTAAGTGCCTTGATGACCCCTGAAGAGTGGACCTCAAGTACTGGACGTCAAAATTTGTTTTCTGTTGACACTCACTTTGGGGGTTAGAAGAACCGATAACCAAGCTCTAGCACACGACCAAATCCAATCGTCACTTGAGTACTCGCAGATGACCCTGAGGCCTAACTTGGACTTGCTTGCAAAAAAAAACACAAATGGCTTGAGATCCATCTACAGCCTTTAAGGTGGAAGATCTGAAGCCAGCACCTTTGGATAACCGCTAATCACTTTTTAATATTTTTGAATAATTAAATTTTAAACTACATGCTCCCAAGTTAATGAGCAAATTGAGCTCAAAACTTCTGTTTACAGTAAACTGCATTTCTGACCACATGGCTTTTGTTTACATGGGCATGATAATGAACCGTGACATTGTTTGCACAGTCATTAGTCTATGATCCCTGGAAACCAGGTGAGGCACTCACAAGGGTCACTCATTGGGAACAGGAAAGCATTAGCCATGGAGAGAAGAAAGGGCTACTACAGACTAATCACTACCATTGTTCTGACTACTTTGAAATTCTCTATTGATGAAAAAACAAATTAACACAATCCACTAAATGGGTCCCAAATATGGAAAGCTGCATGTGAATCCACACCCAAACAAGCCAAGTATGGTTACGTCTGATGTTCCCAAGTTAAAAAAAGTCGAGTTTTAAGCCACAAAATATGCTTTTTTTGAATGACATCACAGTGGTAAAGCTACAAGTTTATGTCATACATTGATAAAAAACACAGGACAGAAGAAGTGAGTATGTGTCATATTACATCCACAAATGCACAAGTATTATTGGCAACATTTTCTTTCAACACAATTTTCTCGGAACTTTTTTGCACAACCTATGCAATTTGTATCTAGCCTCACAAACAAACATATTGTCCTATCACATTAAAATCAACAGACATCAAAAGAAAAATATTTCCAGGAGTGGATCCCAGGAATTTTTTTTCTGACTACCCCTTCCGTGACTTTTGGAGCAATTTTGTGAAAGAAAATGAACAACCTGTTAGAACCAACATAAAAATTTTATAACTTTTCATTTATGCTATTTCAGGACTCGCCATTGAATTTGATCTTGGATATAGATATATGTTTTCAATTTCTTTAGATTGCAACTTGGAAAAAAATTGTGCAATTTCTATGCAAAAAATGTGAAAATTCAACCAAGTCAGAAAGAATGCTATAAAATATCAAAAAAAATTCAATCCTGCAAAAAAACGTATGGATACAATTCTATGGATTTGTTGCAATCAGAAAATATATTGGTTTAATGTACTCGTGAAAAAATTAAATGGGTAAAACTGATCCAAAGTTGCCAGTCTCACTGCACATTAGCTTCACATCCTCCACCTTAAGGGTTTCACCCTTCGTGCTATGGAAATGGCTCTTCCCACAGAGGAAAGAGCCCTGTGCCCGATGAGAGCCCTGTGCTGGTATCTGTCATGCCTGGACAGTACCAGGGGTCAGAAGTCTACCCTCCTTTTGCCCCTGGGAAACCCTAAGAAGGAGCAGGTCTGCTGAAACACAATTTCATCATAGATCAAGCAGACCATCCTGAAGGCCTATCAGAACATATTGGATAGGCCTGTGGCCTTAAAGCAGGTCTCAGCTAGAGCTATTGAGGTGCAAGCCTGGAATGGCTCCTGGCACCACTTAAGGAATGTTGTTGCGGATTCCCTCAGGGCCAGCTGCCAGTGATCATCCATGACTGTCACTGAGCATTACTTGCATGACTTGATAGTGCTAGAGTGCTAGAGGATGGCATGTACACCTTTGCCAGTGTAGCAGGCTCCTTTGCATAGGTTCCTGATACTTGTCCTTTAGACTTCCCTTGTCCCCGTAGGGCATCCACCGTGTTCCAGTTCATGGCACCCGTGGGGTTAAGACTCGGATGCAGTCTATAGGTGGGCATGTCTACAGAGTCCTAGACCTTATCTCGGACTCGTATCGGGTGGTTGTCTCTGTCGTCCCCCAGGGCTAGAGCCGGCGCACCATTTTATGGACACATCCTCACAGAACCATATAACACACTCACCCCCCACCCCCCGCCAGCCCAGACACGCTGGTCTTGTTTGCTCTCCAGGACCTGAGGAATGGAAATCTACAGCATGTACCCATGAGGCAGACAGCTATCAGGGTGGAGGGCGATTTTCCGGGGGGCCCAGTGTGGTCCCATGCTGATCATAAGGAGGGTTTCCAGGCTTCTGTTGGGGGCCTCATGTACATGTACCCCTGAGGTTGTCCCTTCAGACGTCACCTCATCACTTGGACCAATGGTTTGCCCACAGGCTGTCAGTCCGGGTGGTCCTTGGTCAGTATGCTGGTAATGTTATGCCGTCCGCCAATGCGTCTGTATATCAGTAATGGTGGTCAAGAGGTCACATTAGGTAACTAGTGTATGAAATTTTTAGTCATTTCAGTATTAGTAAGTATACTTACCTCTTGACTACCAGAAAAGCCCACTCAACCACCCTGCTTCCTTCACGCGGGTCTTGTCAACTGACCAATCATCGAGTAGAAAGGAAAAATGTGAGCATGCACACCAGGAGTCGCCACTGGATCCATAGGAACTGAGATATTGGCGCCACTGGGACTGTTAGGTTTTCAAAACATTGAGTGACTTACCAAACTCAGTTGTGTCAGGTGATTTTGGCCAGACACAGAGGTCTTGGCAATGGTGGTTGAGAGTTAAGTATACTTACTAATACCGAAATTCATAAAAATTTTAACATTTCAATTTAGATTTTTTTATATGTGCTAGACTTTATTTTTAGGATTATATAAAATATGAACTCTTAAAACTTAACTGTCATCCCTTCATTTCAGACAGAGTATTGAGTGTATTTTATAGTATAATAGTTTTATTTTTGCATCATTCTGGTTTTCTCCAGGTATGGAAGGAAACTATAAATCCTACCAGAACGAATACTCTTCAAACACACTGGCACTGAATAAACACCAGCACAATGAGGAGAGGGATAAGCGGCGTTACCTGTCTCACAAGTTTAGTCTGACCCCATTGAGTGAGTTTAAGTGGAGTGGGGGACTGTATGGTAACCGGGCATTGACAGTACAAACACTTCGCATGAGCATCACTCAGCTGGAGAACCTCATTCCTTCAGCATTCCTTCACCCAAACTGGCCCATACACAGGCAGAACTGGATCAAGGCAGTGCATATGTGCCAGAGTTCCACAGACTTTGCTTTGGCACTGGCAATCTTGGAGGCTTGCATCAAGCCTCTCTTGTTCAACCCAGTCTGGCACGAGTCTTTGGGTGAGTAAGATATCTTGTTGAATTTCCATGAAGCAGAGCTTTAATCTTGTACCATGTACCATGTGTATATATGGGGGTACATATAATGCCCACGATCTGGTTTGAGGATTATAATTGGCCCACAGACAATGGGTTTGACCCATAAACTGGTTGTAGTACCTAGTCCATTAAATATTTTTTTTGTGGGCAGTGTATAATTGCTCATAAACCACCCAAGACAGGTATATATATATGCACACATGTATGTATATGTGTATATATATACATATATATATATATATATATATATATATATATATATATATATATATATATATATATATATATATATATACACACACACACATATATATATACACACACACACAGATATATATATATATATATATATATATATATATATATATATATATGCATGTGACCCATTAAAGTTGAAGGAATCACCACTAGATTGGAGCTCACATCATAACTATCAACACATAGCAAATTCATAATCATGCTAATGGAACTTCAAAATTTACACACCAAATATGCATTAGGCCAATGGTACATTTTTATAATATGTTGTGCAGCTGTCACCTATTTTTCAAGGTCATTTAGCACTTAGAAAGGAGGCTAAATTCAATAATGTTGATAAAGAGTAAAACAATGTCAAATGTACCACAAATACGTATCATATGGAAGTTTGATGTTGCATGCTGTGGGTGACCTTGACTAATTTCTCAAGGTCGGGGAGGGAACACATTTAAGGAACTTATTTGTTTGGTGATGGTCATCGGATTATATATCAGCAGAGCAGTAGGCCCATGGGCCCTTTGTGAGGCTAATTGTTTCATCAAGCAATTAATATGTACATGCCATTTCTTTGTGATGCAATGTATAACAATTTGCCTGGATTGCAGTTTATAGTTTAAGCACATGTTAGTAAATATAATTATTTATTTGGTGATGGTCATTGGAATATATGTCAGTGGAGCAGTGGACCCATGAGCCTCTTGTGAGGGTTATTGTTTTGTGAAGCATTTCTGTACATGTTATTTCTTTGTGATGCAATGAATAACAGTTACCTGGATGGCGGTTTATAATTTAAGCACATGTGACATGTCAGTACATATATCTGTTGATCCATGATGAATTTTACTGCATATTGTCCCAACAGACTTTTTGGCGCGAGTTTGCTGTACTGTAGGTGCCTGAACTATCATTACCATATTTTACAGAAAGAATAAATTTATTTCAGGTCACATACGACTGGAAAGAATTACTGCAATGGATCGTGAAGAAATGAAAAAACGTGAAAAAGAGCTTCGCCGTCTTGGGCCTGATGAAGAACCTGTGTACACATGGGTTAAGTATGCCCTGGGATGTCGTCACCAGGTATGAAGCCATACAATCAAGGATCCAGAACTGGTTCATGAAGGCATTTGCAAATTAATCCATCAATCAATAGATTTAAACAAAAAGTGCTACAAATTATACATTTTCGGAAAGCTAACACACCTGTGATTTGAAAAAAGTTGAAGCCATATTTCTTTGAAAAATGGATTTCCAGTGCATAAAACAGTACAAAAAACTTACTGGGCCAGCTGGGCCAGCAAGTTTTAATATTTAGTGGACCAGCTCAGTACTTAGTGGTGCGGAATTCTGACATTGCGAGTGCGGAATGCGCGAAGCCATGGAAGGGGGTCCAAGGGCATGCCCCCCCCCCCCCCCAGTAGTGACTTCTGATTTTTTTAACTTGACCACCTGGTCGACTTGATCAAACAATTCGATAACCCACACAATAATTTAATTGACTCGGTCGACTGGGTGACCGTCAATTTTATGCACTGCATTTCTGTAATTGCTTTATAAACATGGAACAAAGGATGCATATTGTCAGAAAACAAATCATATGTTTTTAGCTTTTTAAAAGTATAATTTGTAGCTCTTTTTGTTTAATATGTTGATTGATGGAATAATTTGCACAGGTCTTTGTGAATCAGTTCTGGATCCTGAAGAGGAGGAGTAATGCTTGATTGTGTATCAATAAGATGGGAGGTTTGTAATGAAGGACTAAATACAGGGATGTTTAGAAACTAGGTTTGCCATCACGTAAGGTTGAACTAGTTTCATAATTATCAGTTTTGATGTGTCTAGTTTTGGCATTACCTGTTCAGGTTCTTGTTCTAAGATTCTGATAATGTTAACCACCAGGAAGCATCATTCTGTGTGTACTGTGTTAACCCTTTTCCCTTGACTTTGAAAGGCTGAGGCAACAGCTTTCCTTGGAATGGGTCGGGTGCTTAGTGTCCCACCCACCCCAAGGAAAGATATTGACCTGGGGCGTGTTATCTTGATAAGTCTTATTTACAATTGGCTCTTAGATTAATTTTCATTATGTGACCCTCCTACTGGGGGTGGGGTATATAGTAAACACTTTTATGTTTGTCTGTCTGTTTTATTTGTCTGGGCTATTACTATTGTCATTTGGCTTAGAATCATGAAGCTTGGCACACTTATATCTGGAGACAAGGGTGTGTCACGCACAAGAAGTAGGTCACTAGGTCAAGTTGCTATGTCACAGAGATATATCCTTCTCATATCATGTTCAGGCTTTAATTCCTTCCATCTTTAACTTAGTTTTATTAAACTTTACACACATGTTTCTGGATACAAGGGTTTGTCATGCATAAGTAGGTGACTGGGTCCATGTCTAGGTCACAGTGACATATTTTTGTCATATATTTGGGCTATAATTTCTTTCATTATGGCCCCTTCCTACTGGAGGAGGGGCATGTAGTACACACTTTGTATGAGTATGTTTGTCCATCCATTACACTTTCTTTCTGGGTTTCCTTTCACTTAGAATTATGAAACTTCACACACGTGTGTATCTGGACTTAAGGGTGTGTCATGCACGGAAAAGTAGGTCTCAACATCTAGTGTCTGGGTCACAGAGATACGGCAAGGGGGTATATGTCTAGGAATCTGATTCTGTTTTAATATACTTTTGAAATTAGTCAAAAGATTGAAGCAGATGACATTTGATCACCAGCCAGCTTACGAGGGAAAGGGTTAATGGGAGGAGGTTCTGAGAAAACAGTTTCTTCTCCATAGTTAAGGTGACTGCAGGGTATGCCAAATGTGAAGTCATGAAATCAACCCTCTTTGTTAAATGTGGATTTTTTTACTTAAGAATACTGAAGCACTGAGTTTTGTAATGTAACTTATGGTTATGTGAGATGGCACTGTGTATTTCAGTTTACTGTAAAACTGGTATAATCTGATACATACATTGGCATTGTGTGACAGCACAGACTACATACTTTCAGGTGGTGCAGGTAGTAAACCTGTTTCTTTAATTTATCTTTTAAAATATATCGTGAGCTAGTACATAGTATATCTCTCAGTACTCTAAGGCCTTATTGTGTGTGTTTGCAGGTGTGGAAGCAGAAAGGAGAGGAGTATCGCATTGCTGGAAATGGAGGTTGGATGTGGCTGAGTTCCATCCGGAATTACCGTCTCGTCCCCCAAGACACGGTTGGACTTCGAGCATCAGCAGCAAAACTTCAAGCTCGAAAACGTCGAGAAAGAGAGAAGATGAACAAGGATTCAAGTAAGCCTGATGAAACAGGATCAGCAGAAAGTGAAACAAAGCAAATTTCAGAGCCAGAGAAAATGGACATTGACAAATCAACAAAGGTAGTAACAGAGGATTCCGATGTAGCACAGACTGAAAGTGATAAGCATGAAAAAATGGTGACATCAGAGGATAGTCCACAGAAGATAGACCAGGCAACCAGAGATAGTACTGAAGAGCAATCATGTAAAGAAGACTCCAATGAAGAGACAAATAAATTAGTCATGGGTGATCAGAAAGATGTAGATGACACAGAGCCTAAAATGGATGAGTCGGCCACCGAGGATGACAAAGACGAAAAATCTGTTGTGGAAGAGGAAAAAAGCAGCTCAAGCCAAGGCAGCATTGGTAAAGACAAAAATTCAGAAGAGAAAGATTCTGATAAAAATGATAATGACAATCTTGATGTTGCAGCATTGTTTCCCGATACTTCTCAAGTGGATGTTGTTGATGTTTCCGAGTCATTGGTGCAAAGAACTTTGTACCCAAAAGTGACTAAACCTTACTCCAAGCTTGACAGTCTGCTTGGCAAGCGCCAGCAAATGTTGGAGTTTGAGCAAAAGCAGCGTGCTGCTATTGAGCAGCTGATTATGAAGTACCGAAACCAGGAAAGGATGCTTAAAGTGAAAGATGGCCAGTTGTGTGTCAAAGTAGGAGACAGAGCTGGTAAACAGCACAGTGTTGCTAATGGTGAGATTATGGACTCTAAAGAGCCAGCGGTCTCAAAAGTGCAATCTCTGGCATACACATGCTATTCCCCCACATGTAGGTGCTCAAAAGACGTTGTCACAGGTCCCTGTTGTTATTCTCTCACTTGTGCCACAAAGAAAGTCATCAAATTAGAAAAATCTCAGGACATAAAATGTGGTACAGAGGGTACTGTGAAAGACCTGGGGGGAACCACAGTGACATTAAAACAGGAAAGCAGCTCCTCAAAAGATGGACTGTCTCATGTTGTTATACCAAACGGCAGTGTAGACATTTCAGAAAAAAATGAGGAGGACAAGGGGGGAGGTAGCACAGGGAATGACAGGGAGGAAGATGTGGATATAGAGGGGACAGATAATGAAATTGACAAACTACAGAAAAACAACGGAGACAACTTCCATAACTCTTTCATGTCAGACATGAAGGAGGAGGTAACTGCCAGCAGGAAAGCAACAACTACTTCCAAAACCACTGCCAACGCTACCACCAGCATCCTGGGCGATAAGACCAAAGTCACCACCACCACCACCACCACAGTCACTACCAGCTCCACACACACGCAGCAAGCTACAGCTAAGATTGCTTCCAGTAACAGTGCAAAGCCTGAGGTCAAAGTTGAGACCAGTGAAACTGAGATCGACGTCACCAGCAGTTCCACTATAACCACTACCAGTACTACATCCACATCAGCGTCAGGCCCCACATTGATTGTTGGCAAAGCCAGGATAACAGCTGCTCAGATTGCTGAGTTAGAGGCAAAACTTAAGTTGGTGACCAAGACCAGCCAAAAAGTACAGTTGGCTAAGTTTGCCAAAAATATGAAGAAGAAACCTGGAAGTAAGAAAGGAAGCCTTCCAATTTGTCAAAAGTTTCAGACAAAAAGTAAAAAGAGGAGTTTGTTCGTGTTAGAAAAACATGATGTAAGGAAACTTGCACGCAAGGGCAGCAATAAAGAAGCAGAGGGCTTCAATTATAACTGTAAAATGAACAATGTGGGTTGGCCATATCCTTGTCCCAGACCTCAGTTTAAGACAGCATGGCGTTACCGCACACAAACACTGGCAGCCCTTGCAGGGGCAGCCATGCAATTACGCATTCTGTGGTCGTGTATCCGCTGGGATGACATGAGCATCAGGAGTCCAGCAGGTGGCACAAACACCATCACCACAGACACCGATATCACTACCACAGAGCTGCTGAAAAGGAGAGACGTCGGCACATTTGGACTGAGGTCTGAGTTTCTAGTTCGCAAGATCATTGTACCCATTGGCTTACCCACCCAACCAAAAGGTAATACACATTTTTCAGAATTTATGCTTATACCATCTTTCAGCTTCAAGATATATATTGTGGATAACTGCATTTGCATATAAAAGCTAATAGCACATTTATGTAAAATGTTTTATTTGGATCATATGTAGATATTAGGTTAAACTCAAGTGTATAAAATTTGCTACTCATGGGTCTCATTTTAGCTATGGATAAGGATGTGTTGTCATAGGGACTTGAACCACAATTGAATGCATGCTAACAGTACTAAATTATAATTTCAATCAAGATCTACGGCAGAAAAAAATAATTATACACATGTTGCCATCACATGATATTTGTAAACTGCTTTGACAGTAGTCCTGGATGTGTTGTGAAGTTTTAAGTTATTATGACCATGCTTTCCAGAAATGGGATATTGGTCAATAATTGGACAAAGTGGAAATGTGTTTTTGCGTTAAGACTAGGTTCCAGTATGATCTTACACCATCGAATTCCCTTTGATTGGTTAGTGCCTTAGTGGCAGTATAACATTGTGATTGAAATTATCTTGGCCATTCTGGTTTACAGAGAAGTATACTCCACAGCGAAGTGGACTGAGGGAAAGAAAGCGAGTTGAATCTCCCAAACAAACAGAGCCCAGCATCACAGAAACATGGGTGCCAGAAGAAGAACTGGAATTGTGGGAAATCAAACAGTTTGGAGAAAAGTACGCTTACAATCATGTTAATTCTTGTAGTATATCTCCAGAGCAGTACATGACAGTATCACGGATGATGCTGTATAAGCACAAATTTTCCCAAGTAGTACCATTTTAGAAAATAAAAGCTGGAAGGTGGTGGGGTTTTTTTTGTGCTACTCTCATTGGGAATTCAGGAAAGTAATATGTGAAATTTCAATTTTTAGACAGTTCGGGAAAATGCATGCAGTTATCACATTCTTACATGACTGGGAGGAAGTACACATAGTACAATTTTGTAGTTTCATATGTTTCTATGGCATCGAACAAAGAGCTGTTTATTTGTAAAAGGCAGGAACTGCTCTAACCAAGTGCCAGAGGGTAGCATTTTTAAGACAGTTGACTGAAGAAATTTGTTAGTGGTTGTATTTTTATGTCTCCTGGTGGAAGCCGGGGGACATATTGTTTTAGTGCCGGCTTCTTCCACTTCTTCTGCTCTTGTTGTTGTTGTTCAGGTTCTTCAACACTTGGTTTCCGTGCGATAAGTCTTGAAGGACTTGACAGAATTTGATGAAACTTGGTAGGATTATGTATCTAGGCAAGATCTAGGTTGGGATTGTATTTGGATGACCTTGAGCGAATTCTCAAGGTCACAGGGTCACTTATGTGAAATTGGTTTCTGTTCGATAAGTCATGAAGAACAGGATGGAATTTGATGAAACTTGGTAGGACTATGTATCTTGGCAAGACCTAGGTTGGGATTGTATTTGGATGACCTTGAGCGAATTCTCAAGGTCACAGGGTCACTTATTATGTCTCCCGGTGAAAGCCGGGGGACATATTGTTTTAGTGCCGGTTTCTTCCGCTTCTTCTGCTTCTTGTTGCTGTTCAGGTTCTTCAACACTTGGTTTCCGTGCGATAAGTCTTGAAGGACTTGACAGAATTTGATGAAACGTGGTAGGATTATGTATCTAGGCAAGACCTTGGTTGGGATTGTATTTGGATGACCTTGAGCGAATTCTCAAGGTCACTTATGTGAAATTGGTTTCCGTTCGATAAGTCATGAAGAACAGGATGGAATTTGATGAAACTTGGTAGGATTATGTATCTTGGCAAGACCTAGGTTGGGATTGTATTTGGATGACCTTGAGCGAATTTTCAAGGTCACAGGGTCACTTATGTGAAATTGGTTTCGGTGCGATAAGTCATGAAGAACTAGATGGAATCTGATGAAACTGGGTTGGATTATGTATCTTGACAAGACCCAGGTTTGGATTGTATTTGGATGACCTTGACGTAATTTTCAAGGTCACAGGGTCACTTATGTGAAATTGGTTTCCGTTCGATAAGTCATGAAGAACTAGATGGAATTTGATGAAACTTGGTAGGAATATATATCTAGGCAAGACCTAGGTTGGAATCATATTTTGGTGACCTTGACTAAATTCTCAAGGTCACAGGGTCAGTTTTATGAAATAGGTTTCTGTGCTATAAGTCTTGAAGAACTTGATGGAATTTGATGAAACTTGGAAGGATAATGCATCAAGGTGAGATCCACAATTGGATCGTAGTTTGATGACCTTGATCTTATTTTCAAGGTCACAGGGTCACTTAAATATGAAATTGGTTTCTGTGCGATAAGTCTTGAAGAACATGATGGAATTTTATGAAACTTGGTATGATAATGTATCAAGGTAAGACCTAGGTAAGCATTGTATTTGGGTGACCTTGACCGAATTCTCAAGGTCACAGAGTCATTAATGTGAAAATGGTTTTTGTGCTATAAGTCTTGAAGGACTGGATAGAATTTGATGAAACTTGGTAGGATTATATATCTGGGTAAGGCCTATGTTTTATTATTTGTAGACCTATGTTTGGATTGTATTTGGCTGACCTTGACTTAATTTTTAAGGTCACAGAGTCACTTATATGAAATTGGTTTCCTTGCGGGATTGTATTTGGATGACCTTGAGCGAATTCTCAAGGTCACAGGGTCACTTATGTGAAATTGGTTTCCGTTCGTTAAGTCGTGAAGAACTGGATGGAATTTGATGAAACTTAGTAAGATTATGTATCTTGGCAAGACCTAGGTTGGGATTGTATTTGGATGACCTTGAGCAAATGTCAAGGTCACAGGGTCACTTATTGGTTTCTCTGCAATAAGTCTTAAAGAACTTTGTGAAAATTGCTAGAGTAATGTATCTAGGTGAGAGCTAAAATAGGATTGTAATTTTCAAGCAAACTTGGTCATTTGTAATTTGTTATCACCTGTAGCTTATTCAGAGACGTAAGTGTTCCACCGGGAGACATTTGATTTTCTGTTGGAAAATCAGTCTGTTCTAGTGTGAAATTGGTTTCCGTGTGGTAAGTCTTGAAGAACGTGATGGAATTTGATGAAACTGGATAGGATTATGTATCTTGATAAGACCTAGGTTGGGATTGTATTTGGATGACCTTGAGCGAATTCTCAAGGTCACAGGGTCACTTATGTGAAATTGGTTTCTCTGCAATAAGTCTTGAAGAACTTGATGAAAATTGCTAGAGTAATGTATCTAGGTGAGAGCTAAAATAGGATTGTAATTTTCAAGCAAACTTGGTCATTTGTAATTTGTTATCACCTGTAGCTTATTCAGAGACGTAAGTGTTCCACCGGGAGACATTAGATTTTCTGTTGGAAAATCAGTCTGTTCTAGTTTTAATATGAACATGGCTGCAGTTTTTTGGGCTCACATGATTTGTCATGCAGCTGCATTTATGCTCTGTTTCCTTCCACAAATCACATATTTGACTTCCTCTGCAAAAATGTAAGCCACATCTTCTTCAAACATAGTGGTAAGGATCATTTCATTAGAACATACTGCGACAAAACTTGGACAGATGTATGATAGAAAGTATTGACTTCATCACAGGCTCGAGAAGCAGCGCCAAGCTTTGCAGGAGAAGGCAGCAGCACAACAAGCACAGCAGCAAGCCCAGCAGCAAGCACAGTCAGCAGCACAGATCAAGGCCACAATGGAGGCTCAGCTCAAGCAGCAGCGCCTCGCCATGCAGCAGAAGCGCCAAGAGCAGCAGGCTGAGAAGCCTGAAGTCAAGACAGCTGTGTCTGTCACTGCTGTCACGCCCAAACCACAAGTAAGTGCTGCACATCTCTCTTGAGCCCTAACCACGGGCTTGTGTTATACATGAATGTAATGGATTGTGTTCTGGCATTCAATTTGTGGTGAACTTCTGTATATTGGTATATGTATCTGGAAACATTGGTCATATAATTTTTTTTTGGCATAATTGCTGACCACAAGTCAGGAGATTTAAAGCCGCTATTGATACCCAAACTGGTGTAACTGTTGATGTTGATTGATAGAAAGTTTTAAATGTGTGATGGTAATGTTTAGGTTCCCTTGTAAGTGGCATAAACGTGCAGAAATATATTCCTGTTACATTTTTTTCTGAGCTTAGCAAGTGTGTGTGTGTGTGGGGGGGGGGGGGGGGAGAGAGAGAGAGATTTTGATAACAAATTATGAAAAGTCAAGTCATGAAAGTACAGGAAATGAACTTTCTGAAATACACAGACAGTCTGAGTTGTGAACTATTATTTTTTTAAAGATCCAGCAGGTTCGAATCATCACCACCAACCCCACCACCAGTACAGCTACAGCTGGGAGTGCAATCAAGGTGACCGCTATGAAACCTGCTATCTCCACCTCACCAGTTACACGCATACAGATCTCACCCAAACCTATTCTTACAGGTAAGACTTGCATATTGTTTCATTTCCTTAGTGTCTTTATTTCTGATGGAATGACAAGTGTAAGCATAACAGGTACATGTATGTCATGTGGTTGGTTGTCAGTGGGACATGTACAGCATGCTGCTCATAAATGTTTCAGTGATAGTAAGGTACATATGTGAGCCTTTCTTTTGAAGTGTGGATGTGTAATCGGATTTGTAGTAAATATTCTTGTGTGGCCATGTTGTTATTTAAAAAAAAAAGGAAACAATCATATGTGGCAGTTGTGTGGTATGCCATGGTAATTATTGTTGTCACCAGATATAAGTAATGATTGGTATATTTCCCTTGTTTGTTTACAGAGGAGACTTTGAACATATTCCATCAGACCTACATCTCACTGTTTGCATGGATAAACCTCGAAGATTGTAGCTTTGTCTACATTGTTTTAATGTGGGTGTGACACTTGTGAAATAATGGGTGCCTATTTTGGTGTGTGTTGTATAGGAGCTGGTGGGGGACATGCCAGAGTGAAGTTGCCAGCAACAACTATCACAGTTCGTCCCAAGACCACCTTGACAGTAGGCAGTGGTACACAAGGTGTCACCACTGTGCGGGCAGTCATGCCAGGGCAGATGGTCACCCGAGGTGAGTCTGTTTATTCTATCAGCATATGTACGTAAAGTGGGTCATGTCCAAAATACAGCAAGAGGTTTGAAGGAGTATGGATAACCCTTTCTGGGTTAGAATTTAGAATAAGATTGAGTCAACAGCTTTTTGTGTTGTGGGTTCAATGTTTTTTGCCCACCCAAGGAAAGCTGTTGATCCTGGGCATATAATCATGTTAGATGTGATGTATATTTGTCATTAAAAAATAATTTCTGTCGATAACAAATTTAGCTCAAAACATTAAGGCAGATGACAATGTACCCAGGGGCACAGTTTGATGGTTTGAGCAGGAAAATGTTAATTTGATGTAAATTAAACTTTCCTGAAGAGTGGAAATGTGGTGGGAATAAATTGTAATCAGAAGCTGAAAATAAGTCTTCTCTTTATCTTGAAATATGAGTACATTTAGATTTCAATAATAATCAAGATGTACAAAATTCTAAAAACCAAAAGCAAGAATGATTTGCCACGAAAGAGCCATGGGTGAAAAAATCTGGAAAATATGTTCAGTTTTTTATGCTTTAAATAAATAAAGTGTTATCACAGTTTGGAAATAGAATTGATCATTGGCTCTGTACAATTACTTCTTTTTCATTACTCTTAACCAATCAAAGTTTGATGTGCAACTTAAATAATGAGCAAAAAAAGTCCAAAGCGTGTAATACAGTCACTGTTTGCAATGCTGTGAATCAACTTCTGTTGATATATATTGTTACAGTGGCAGCCCCAGCACAAATACGCCCTCAGGTGCAGACCAGCCAGGCTGTTCAGAACCTGCAAATCATCCAGAGCCCCAGTGGTCAACTTCAAGTGCGAGGACTCCTGCCAGGTATGTATTGTCCTGTTCACAGGCACAGGGATGGTTATGTCAGTGGATTATTGACCTGAGTACCATTCATGCTAGGGTTTCATTCAGTAAATGTGATCACAAAAATTCAGTGTGAGAGTTTTGAACAGGGAATTCTGTAATGATTTTCCTCCACAAATTGGGAGAAGTCCTGTACCTTTGTGCTGAGACACTGATATATACATTTGTATACAAATGCTCCCACAGTAGTGCTTCTGCCCATATGACAGAAAAGGCATTGAAACAAATTTCTTTTGAATTAATGTTCGACAGTACAGGCCGACTGTATATGTTGCACTTAACACATACAAATATTTTTGCTTACAGGTCAACAGATCTTGCGTCTGCCAGATGGCCGATTGCAGCTGATCACATTGCCAGGCACACAGATCACGCAGTCCACCCCACAGACTGGCCAGCCAGTACAGCTGCGGAGCCAGATACAGATCCGCCCTGCAGCCCCACAGATCTCTGTAGCCTCTGTACCTGCTGCTACACCAACACCAATTGCAGTGTCCCCAGCAGTGGCTGCTCCTACCCTCAGTACTGTGGCCACCGTTCCAAAAGTGGTCACAGCTGTGCAGGGTGCCCAGACTTTAACTGCAGTTCAACCCAAACCTGCTACAGTGGTGCAGACAGCATTAGCAGTTGCCCCTGCTCAGCCCCAAGTGGCTGTTGTGGCGAGCACACCAGCAGGAACCGGTTCAGTTGCAGCAGTGCCTGTAGCTGCCCCTACCATCTTGAAGACGGCCATGGCAGCCACATCAGTGCTAGCTAGCAGTGCTGCCTCCACAGCTGTATCTGTGCCCATCTCTGTTGTGAGCCCCACAACTACCACCCCTATTGCCCAACCTCAGCCCCGTCTCCTTCAGCTTACCCCAGGAGGGCAAATACCTGGTGGAGTGACCCCAACCATCGTGAGGACTCCAGTCATTTCTCCACCTCCTGCACTCACCCTTCGGCCTAAAGCCCCAGCCATCACTCCAACAATGACAGCAACACCAGCATCAACAGCATCTACTACAGCCTCCACCAGATATGCAGTGACTCCGCAGGTGGTTCAGCAAGGTAGGTAGCCCATACCAATATAGACACACACACACACAAAAAATAACAGTTAGAATGGCCATAAAGATCTCAAACAAATCAAAGAAGTTAAAGGAGAGTAAACATTGAGCCTATCCTGTTTTTTTAGGCCGTTCTTAAATATAATCCTTTTGCGGGTTTCGTGGCTAGGTACATACAGAAGGAATGCAGGTGTGTGTGTTTTTCTAAAAAATTTACATCCAACTTTTTTCCCCCCTTTAAGGCTTATACCAATACTAAGCCCTTGCAACAAAGATTTAATAAACACTGCAGATAACTAAGTGCCCTGAAAGTTTGGATGTCCGGTGTTTTACCTTCAACTACATATGTCACAAATTTGAGCGATATCCAGCCACTACGGTCCACCTGTCAAGTTGGCCAACAAAATACATGCACACAGCTCCCCATCGTTATAAAATTTACATGGTGTTTGTCAAATTTATTGAGTGCAAACAATAAAGGATGTTATTCTACAGTAAATTTCCTTATTTATAACAAGTATTTAATTTGATCAATTGGTTTCTATTCCTCCTTATTTAAAATTCTCAGGAGCATCGGATCTTTTCATTTTCATTTACAATGTCAATGGCCGTGAACTCTGCATGTATGGGGCCCCTCCATAGCGGATCTCTGAGGATTTCGACCACCACATTTCTTTTTCTGTATGCTGGGATATTACAGATTGTTTTCTGAATTAAATTGCATAATGATCGGCAGAAATTTGCTTGTGATGGGAACTTCATCGCTCCCACTCATGATCGTTCACATCGATCATCCATCTTGAAATGCTTCAAATCCAAATGCATGGCCAAGGTTGCCAAAACATTTCTCCAGAAACATCTGGAACAATCTTCGCTGTATCCTAGAGATTGTCTACCCACGTGGTTATCGCTTTTTTGCATGTGAAACCTAACCTAACAGTGGCAGATAAGCGGAAAGCCACAGAAATATTATCATTTAGTATTCTCATTTCTAATTGAACCATGTTTTATCATAGTTGTTCTATAAAATGAAGGATGATAACTTTTGCTAGATCAAAATCACACGGCACCCCAATCAAACACGAGCTTGCCTGCTTGAGTGTGCAACAGACACTGACGAGGTGGCCCGATACATTTTTCCCATGGCCCAGAGCGAGGTCAACATGATGCCCAAAATAAACGTGGTGGCAATGGGAAAATGCAGAGTTTTATTTTGATCCATAACTTATAAACTACCGTTAGTTAGGCTCCACCAAATGTGTAGAATAAAGTTAAGACATACAGTTATGCCATTAAAACAATTTTACAACAGTTTAAGCTGAATACTTCACAAACGAAGGTTCCTTACCAGGCAATGCATCAAGCCCATTGAGCGTAATAGGAAAATATCAAAACTCAAGACCGGCAAATATTTTCAAGTTGCGAAACACATCTTTCAGCACCTAGACAAGAGTTCTTTATTGAAATGAAGATTTTAAGGGTTGCAATTGATAAATTTAATAAATGATGATTTCTTTGCAAAGCATATGGAATCGATAATGATGAAGTGGTGGTGGCAGAAATTTGGGTCCCTGCGAAAGTCCACCCTGGACTCTGGAGTTAAGCTGTTACGGTTGTGCATGTGGGGTTCCTCCAATAAGCGACTACCTGCATTGTACGACTGTTTTTTTGTCTGCACTAGGGGTGGTCGCTCAAAGAGGGACTACCGCACCGCAGTTCTTGGGTTATCATGACCTAATTTGAGCAAATGGCAGCCTTATTATATGTTGGTTAGGGCTTGTTACTGCAACATCTCCAGATGGCGGACCCATCAGTCAGCGCTTTGCGTTGAAAGTATGTCTAGTTAAAAAAAAAGCCCTACCTACTGGGTGTATTTTTTTCAGGTCATGTAACCCCCAACAAACATATTTTTAAGGATGACTTTTTGTCCCCCGCCACCGAAGGTGGCGTAGGGGGACATAGAGTTAGTGAGGATAGGGGGCCTGCCGTCCGTCCGTGCATCCGTCCTGGAGCATATCTGTAGAACCCTAAGATATAGAATAATTAAATTTATACCAGAGATGCATCATACCATGGGCATGTGCACTGTGTATTGTTTTTGACCTTGACATATTTTCAAGGTCACAGAGCCCAAGAACATATCCATTTTTGTGTATTATAACTATTTTCAACTTCTTCTCCAGAACCGTCACTCAGATTAAGCTGAAACATGGTGGATATGTTCCTTGTAGAAGTGTCAAACAGAGTTGTTCACTATGTGGGAATGGCGCAGATTCCTGATTTTTAACGATTATTTCAATTCGGGTACTTATCGGTCAATGCAGCTTCCCCATTGATTACTATGGAAGTCAATGAGCATTCTAATGCTAATTCACATTTTCGACTTCTTCTCCAAAACCATTATCGAGATTAACTTCAAACTTGATGGCAATGTACCTTGGGTGTGTTTCTACCAGTTTTGTTCAAATGTTTATGCTCCAGTGATTTTTGGATTTTTAATGAATTTTGGGGGGGGGGGGGGGGGTTTGGACAAATCTTAAAAAATCCTCTTCTCCGAAACTGCTTACCCAATTGCTTTGATATCACACAGAAAGACACCTAGGGACTCCTTGTTGTTAAATTGTTCACCAGGTGGCGCTTCAGTTTTTTTCTAATTTTTTATGGATTTTTGGGTGTTATAGCTATTTTTGACTTCTTCTCCAGAACCGTCACCCAGATTAAGCTTACACGTGGTGGATATGTTCCTTATGGAAGGGCCAAACAAATTTGTTCACTATGTGGGAATGCTGCGGATTTCTGATTTTTAATGATTTTTTCAATTCGGCTCCTTTGCGGTAAATGCACCTTTCCTATTGATTACCATGTAAGTCAATAGACATTCTAATGCTAATTTACATTTTCAAGTTCTTCTCCAAAACCATCATCCAGATTTACTTCAAACTTGATGGCAATGTACCTTGGGTGGGTGTCTACCAGGTTTGTTCCAATGGTCATGTTCCAATGAATTTTGGATTTTTGCATGATTTTTTTTCAAAAATCTCTACAAAAGTTTTAATAGGAAAGTTTAACATGGGAATTTCTTGTAATGGTCATAACTTTAATAATATTGACCAGATTTACTTCAAACGTGGTGGTGATGTGCCTTGGGTGGATCTGTACCAAGTTTGTTCAAATGGTCACGCTCTGTTGATTTTTGGATTTTTTTATGATTTTTTTGTTCTTCTGGGGGGCAAACCTTCAAAATTATTCTCCTCTGAAACCGCTCACCCAATTGCTTTGATATCGTACATAGACACTCCCGGGGACACCTAGTTCCCAATTTGTTCACCAGGTGAGCTGCAATTTTTTTCACATTGCACTCTGTCTCCATTGGATTGCTATCTATGACCTTGTGGAGAGAGTCCCTCCACACCAGGTATCATAAATTATCATGAACCAGGTAACCAATGTGTTCACCTCAAATATGGACACTCCACATTTATGTATATTACGGTACATGAGCCTTCTTGCTGGGTAGCTCACTACTCACAGGATACACCACCAGGGGGACATGATATCTCCCTGACAACGGAATGTTTGTAAACATTACCACGTGCATTTTAAGCATGTGGACCACACTTGATCAGCACGTCAATCTGACGGTTGGTCCGCGGTACGTTAAAATCTTCCGTTTAACGTTGAGCCTATGACGTAACAATATGTCACCAAGGCCAGTATATATATCGAGGTGAAAACAAAACGCAGCAATCTTTGGTCAGTCTCTGATGAGCCCAGGTTGAGGCGAAACCGGTCAGGCAAAAACACCAAGGATTTCCGACTGTCAATTGTCAGACTCAAAGACTTGGACAGCACACACAAGCAGGACGGTCCACTGTCGTGGCACTTGTGTTGTATTCTTATATTGATATTTTATTGAGATGACCTAGACCATGTTGGCAGGTGTAATGGTAAAAATGTACTAAGCATTTGTGGAACAAGTTTTTGTAGTATATTCCATAGCTAGAAGGATTGTCTTTTTATGAATTCATTCTTAGCAGTTTATACATAATGCAGAAGGAAACAATTTAAGATTTCTGCTTGTGTTTGCAGTGGTGCGACAAGCCATGATGCAGAACCAGGATCCAGAGATCCAGGCCAAATTACTGGCCATGCAGAAACAGATGCAACTTCAGACACAGCGGTTGCAGGTACACCAAGTGACACCTAGTAAGGACAAAACTGTTGCTGTGCAGCTTCAGTCACAGATTGCACAGAAGCAGCCCCTGATAATCCACACTCCATCTGTGGAGGCATCACGGGCCAAAGTGAAAGTGCCACTGACACAAGAGCAAAAGGATGAACAGGCCAGGTGAGACTGCTCTGTTGCAACATCTGTACTTTTCAGTACATTACAGTGCTATAGGAACGATTGGCTTATCGCCTTGGTGATCTCCATTACAAACTCTGAGCAAAACCATCATGGTGTTGATGAGATATTCAAACAAGAAATACCAGAAGCATTAACAAAGTCCCTCTCCACCATA